>JABFPN010001071.1:0-33609 GCA_022817305.1 Leptoteleia sp. ZL-2020
AGTATATTAAATTTTATTATATCGAATGGAAAATTTCATTATAATTGGTATAGTAATTTCGTAGACACCATAGACGATATCTGTTAGAACTCATATGGTATAGTAATTTTCAATATAACTTTTTTCTCAGTGTGGTCTATAAACAAAATCTTTTTACAGATTTTTTCTTTTAATTTTCAATGAAACATATGGACCATGTATGTTTCATTTTTACCAGGGTAGTCGCAATTTTTATTTAGGACGATTCTAAATCAAAAAAAAAAAGAAAGTTAACGCTGGACGTGTAAACGTATGACCGAGACTGGAAAGGAAAATCATTAATTTGCATAAAAATGACGGGGCGAACGGAATAAACAACAGTGCTTCATTCGATTATTGTTATTCATTAAATTCATTTCCGCGACTGGAAATCGCGCTTATCGTTTGATGCTTGTGTTTCCTTTTTACACAGCACGGCGCCTTTGTATAGCCGACAGCTTGAGAAGCATGAAGGAGGAACTGAGTGCACTCGATAAATCAACGCTGACTTCCGTTGCGCTCACAAAACGAAAGATATTCGTTTTCTTTGGTCAGCAAGGGGATGCTGCGAGCGCGCTCTCTATCATCTCCGATTCTGCCGCTTTTTTCCCCGCTTCCTTTTCGTAGCTTCCTTTTTCCTCCTCTATCGTTTCATCATTTTATTTATTTGTATTATTTATTTGCATTGCGCGCTATTTTCCCGTGTTGCGGGGCATTTTGAGGAAAAATGCAACGATGAAGTATAGCTTTTCGCGTCACTTTTTAACAACTTGCATCAATTAAAGTTTTTTTTTCTTTGCCATGGAGAATTCTTAACTGCCGCTTATTAAATGAGGCAAATTTGAACGAAAACAAAATTTCAAATTTAGGATTTCCCCGATTGTTTCGCCATTTCATTTTGTAATAATCATTGCCATATATTGACCATGTATGCCCATATATGGCCATATATGTATAAAGGTGACAGTAAATAGACTCTGAGATATCAATTTTGTGTACATTTATAGTAATCCTTGAAATATAATTATAAGGAATATTATATATGCACATACATCTCCAAGTTATAAAATATAATTAGAACTACACTGAGACAAATAAAATAATAAAAGCTATCATTCTCTCACTGTACTTTATATCACTATACTTTTTATCACACTGAGAAAAAGAATATATTAATTTTTCGTATATAGTTAGGAAACTGAGACTATACGGAAAGTATAAGAAAATTTCAAATAAAATGTATGAAAGCTTAGCATTAAATATGCGAAAAGGAAACATAATTATATAAAGTAGTGTAATATATGTGCTAAGTTTTCATGTATTTAATTTGAAAATTTCTTATACACTACATATAGTTTCAGTTTCCTAATTATATACGAAAATTTAACATATTTTTTTTCTCAGTGCAGTCTGATACTCTATGCTCCGATGTTAAGAACAATATCAGACAGTCTAATGAACGGTGCCACTTTTTCAACTAATAATTTTCAGAACTGTTGTACTTCTTGTCACTATTTTATACAGGAACACATAGAGTCCAGGATTAGTGTAGAAATAAATTGTTCTCGGTTGGTAAAATGATAAGTTAAAGAAGGTATTACAAAGGTATAGAGAGAACAAAAATAATGAGGCGGTGAAAAATTGATTAATTGGAGGAACTTGTTTGTTTTATAGATGAAAGCACAAGCGGTGACAAGTTGGAGGCACAGCAGCGAGCACGGCAAAGAACTGTCGGTGTTTTGTTGGTAAGAATGGTAAACCGTGAGCCGTGGGTCTTCTGGATCAACGGTGATCGGTTTGCAGACACCCGCTGATTATCTTCTCGCCTCGGCGGACGCCTGAAGCGCAATCGAGGCGCGAACGAAAAGCCTTCGCTGCTCGACAACGTTCTCGAGTAGATGAAGAAGACGAAGAAAAATAAGCCGCGGCGAGAGAGGCAGAGAGAAAATTGAGACGAACGCTCGGGTCTTCTTCGTTTGTCGGGGAAAACGAGCTGCTTAGCCTGAAGAAGAACGGCCGGACTTTTCCTCCGACTCGACTGGACTTATTGAAGCTTTTTCGAATCGTCAAGAACGTTTGAATGAAACTTAATATGTATTTGAAAAAGCACGTTGGTGCGAACGGAGTTTGTAATCGAGAGAGACCAAATCCTCGCAAAATCCTCCGTTCCATCTCTGTTTGTAATTTTATACTCATCGATATCATCCGACAAATTTATTCGAATAATAAATTTACTTACGTAATAAGAAAAGCGTCTCTCTAATCATAATTGTATATGTTTATATGTGTTTTAATTCAGCTTTCGTTTTTATCCATTTTACTTTGTATTTCATCATCTTTTTCTTATTGATCTTAACACTTTGTAAGATTTTTGTCAGATTCAATTTAAAGGAGAATAAAATTTAACAACTAAAGCTTGTAATGAGTATAGGTAATTTTTTTAATAACTTTCGGTTTCGTAGTGCGTAACAGAATGTAACTTATATATAATTAAAATACATATAGACATGTGTAATTCAAGTGCATATATATACACATCTTAATTATTTAAAAAATTTATTTTTTTAAATTAGTATATTTTATAGTAAAAATGTATGAAGTATGTTTAAAGTCTATAAGTTTCAAGGAATTAATGTTATTGAAACCAGAAGATTGTTCACGTTTTAATTTTCAGGGAATTAAAATATTAACCTTTATGTGCATTATATAAAGCAATCAAATTCATAAAAAGTTTAATTTAATAACAATAAAATTATTATCGTTTATATTTTTAAAAACTTCAATATTTTCTTGAGCAAATATTATATTTTACTGCAAAAAAATGTTTATTTATAATAAATAAAAATTAGTTTATTTTAAAAAATTACGGATGAATGAATTGAAATAATTTGATGACGCTTAAAGTTCTTCCTCGTCTTAAACTCGACACATCCTTTTATCATATATTAAATGCAGATAATGTCCATGAAACTGCTTTAATATTATGATCAAAATTGTATAATTATCTAATCTAATTCAAGACCACATTTGTTATAAACTGATAGAGTCCAAAGTAAAAGTCACGCCATAAACTAGATATTTAATTTATAATAAAATGGAAATTTTCCAAAGTCGTTCTCAAAGATAACTTACAATATGTTGACAATTCCTATACAAATTATAAGTTAGAAAATTGTGTACATTTGATATAAGTGACAATAAATATTGAATTCTCTTGAATGCAATATAAGAAATGAAAAATATTCAAATAAAAGTTCTTTATTCAGGAAATTCATATTGATGGATGCTTTTTGTGACATAAAAAGGTACAATGCAAAGCATGATTTATATATTTGTTTTAATACAAAACAATTTGCAAAAAAATTAACATTATTATTTAAATATATGCTCAAGAAAATTGGAACAACTGCATCAAATGGCATTGTAGTTTTAAGGTAGTTCTATCGTTTTCTCTAGTCAATGACTTCCATAAAAAGTGTAATATAAAATTAATATGTCTCATAATTAAAATTAATTCTTCTTGATGTATCATAAGGTTATTGAACTATAATAAAATAACTATTTAATGTATAGAAGGTTTTACGGTTTCTTATTTAAGTAATCGATTCTAAGCATGTTAAATGATTAGTAATCTTTCAGTACATTAATTTTCCTGTAGATAAGAAATTACTTTGTCTGCTTTTAATTATTATACAGTATATATGATCTTTGCAGCAGTCATAATTATTTGTATTAGTTTATCTTTGATATAGAATTAAGTAGCATATCAAACATTTTTTTAACAAAATTTAATTTAAGGAGGTTCTTTTACATAGGTAAATTTTATTTTATATCTTTGAAATATGAAAAATCTCCTTAAATATTAAATACTTCACAACTGCATGATCAAATTTGTAATTAATGCAGAAAGACTTTTGAAATATTCAATTAACAATTTAAATACTCACAATTTTCTGTAATTTCCGGAACAGTTTTCATATAATTTATTAGAGTACACATTCACGTGCAAATTTATGTTTTTATTCTTAAAATAAACTGTAAAGAATTGCAAAAAGTTTAATATTTCAAAATATCAACTTCAATGATATATTGTAAAAGTTTTAAAAAGATTCTGTTTTTTTAAAGATGTCAACTAATTCTCATTAATTTAATCATGTCTCTACTTTTCGTCACTCGATGCGTAAAACGCCGTTTTTCTCCCTTTTGGCGAAACCACAGGAGATTCATGAAAGTCCCTTGGTACATAAATAGCTATTTTATTCAGCTGATATTAACGTTAGGACTATCTTATATATCTGAAATGCGGTATAATTTGCAGTAAGATCTACAACTTTTTTCCTAGTGTATTTTAAAATTACTAATTTATTGTCTAAGATAAAACCATATTTTGTCATTTACTCGATTCAACTTTTATATTTATTTTTAAAAATGAAAGAATACAAAACATTATGAGTCTAAATTTCCACAAAAAAAAAATACAAAACAAAAACGAAAAGAATAAATTAAGAAAGTGTCAGCAAATCTGCAACATTTTTGTAAATATTAAAAAGTATTTAACATAAAATAAATTTCACAATTAATCTCATACAATTCAATTGATTGCACTTTATTTATGTTCTTATCAGCGAAAAATAATTGAAATAAAAAATATAAATTTTTTAAATACTCCGATACTTGTGTATATACATGTCACACAAAATAAACTCTGAATAAAAGTAGAATAAAAGTTGTTTGCAATGTGACATTGATATCGAGATAGTGTGTACTACTTTTTAAGCATGTATTTAAATCGGAAAATCACGAACAGAGACCTGTGTTTAGTTGTACTTAAACAATAGCGATGACGTCGTAACGTCAAAGAAAGTCCTTTTTTTTTTATTATTTTTTTATTTCGTCAATTTCTATAAATATTTTAGAAATTATGTTTTGTATTATTTATTTGTTCTCGCGTTCAACATAATCTCGAATCGTATGATCGCATCGATCGGATACTGTTTTGTTACGTTTTTACCCTCTGTTGCCTCGAAAATTGCACATTTTTGGAGCAAAAGTAATAATAATGCATTTAATCACAGTGCTGCTGTAAGGTATTTACGATTTTATAAACGCTAAGAGTAATAAAAACGTTTCGAAAATTAATTTTGATTAAATACCAGGTCATATAACAAAAGTGTTAAGGATTTTTCTAGCAAAAGTTCATACCGAAATGAATTTGTTAGCAGTTACTACTATATTTTATGATAAACACGACATAAAAATCAATTTCAAATATATTGTAGTAATATTTATAAAATACATATTGTAATAAAATATTAGAAAAAAAAACTTATCACAAAATACTATTTTTTATGTCAATTTAAGGATATATTGGAAAAGTAATTATCTTTACTATAAATAATAGTGCAATTTACTAAAAAAGTACTACAAATTCCTTTCATGATTATCAATTTTATTATTAGTTACGTTGGAACATTGGAAGATGAATTCATACTCACCATAAAATGTAGCAGCAACTACTAACTTTTATTCAGTGCAGTGATCAAGAGTTTTGATTTTTGATTAACTTCGAAAATGATGAAGAAATGATTTTGTATTGAGTTATCGATTAAAAACGACAGGTATAAGTTTGACGAAACTAAAGATAAACTCTAAAAATCTCTGTTAAAAAAAATTATATAAAACATTTTTATATCAAGCCCCGGAGATTTTTAGATGTCAAAAATTTGAACGATTTCAGTAGGTTATTCAAATCATATCTGTGATAATATATGTTATAGAGAAGTAAACGAAATTTTTTACCGTATTTCATGGGTAATAGAACACGAAAACAAGCAGCACTGCTTTGGTTACTTTCTTTTCTCGAAATATACGCATAATTCTTCCTAATAATATAATCTTTCACTTTGAATAATTGAAGATGAAAATGTCCGTATTTCTTGCGAGAATTTTACGATGGTTCCGAATTATACATTCTTGCCTGATTGCTGGATAGTGTGCTGAATGCATGATTTTTTAAAAACAAACTATGATAGAGGTAGAAAATGAAAGGACGGAAATCCTTGTAGCAACCTTGCGAGAGAATCTTTGCGAAACTGGAAACTCGGATTTTACATAAAAACATGAAAGCATTGTTTGAATAATAAAACATAATAAAAAAAAAATTTTGACTCAAATTAAACGACACTGATGCAAATTTTACATGCCTATTTATTCGCATTCGACTTTTTAACAATTTCACAAATTCAATCGATTCAAGTGTAAATAATTTAGTAATAGATGCATAATATATTTTAGATAAAATATAACTTATATTTTTTATAAGATTTCGATGCAACTTTTGAACGTATCACATTTTAAGCTAATCATTTTGAAATCAGATTTTTCATATTCGTGAGATTCTCATCTTATAACATTGGATAAAAAATTAGTGTTAGAAACCTTTGTAGGAATCTTCTTAAAAATTCCTCAGCGGGATAAAAAAGTGCAATAGAATACAGACAGAAATGCTGCTAAATTGCGATTGTGATTCGAACGATGTATGCAGGCAAGTTGACGTTAATAAAATGTACAAATCGTGAATATTTCTTGTGTCATTATTGTCTTATCTTAATTTGTACCTATTTCTTTAAAGTGTTTCTGATTATAATAATGTTTTTATCATATTTTATTGAATAATTTATTAAAATAATAAATAAACGGTATATCCATGCACTTTTAAACAGTCAACTCTGTAAAAAGTCTGGCTTGGCATTATTTATAGTTGAATTTTCACGTCTTACATCTTGACAATTTACAAATTACAAGATTAGATATTGTACTATTAATGTTAATTATATTTATTTTTGAATTGTTATCACTATTTAACTTTAAACGTTAGAAACTTTAAGTTTGTCATATTATTTTCAAAAATTCTTATACTCTGACGCTTTTTCTTTTATTCGATTTACTGTAAAGAAAAGCACTTTGTACGAACAATAAGTGCAACTTTTGTTTGGACCTATTGATCAGATGAAGTAAATTAGATTCCTCACGTTACATAAATGACTTGTCTTTGACAGTTAAAACTTTTTCTTCAAACGGCTTACTTTAAAAATCTCAAAAACTGCAAAAGCAATTGAAATTTATTATGTCGTAATACTTGAATTTCTCACAAACAAGTGCTTTACATTGCTAAAGCTCCAAAATTGAAATACAATATATTTATAATTATTAACAATTTAATACTCACGGAATGTACACTGTTTGTTTATTTCCTTTGTTTCTTTTATCTCACAAAAACACGTTATCTTGAAAATAAATCAATAAAAAAATAACATATTTTTGCACGAATTTGTGAAAGATTATTTTGCGTACTGGTAGAAAAAAAATTTCGTACGTAGATAACACAAAATGTAATGCACGATTAATTAATTATCAATAATATTACTCTTTCAAGTCGTTAATCTTTTAAATTTTAATTTAAAAAATACAAAACTATATAGAAAACTATAATAATCTAAAATGTTAAATATATGATGACGAAGAAACATAAATATTTTTTAAAAGAGAATATTTTTCTTAGAATTTATTGGTTTTAGTATACTTATATACACAATATTTAAGAAATCATTTAATTCTTAATATTAAATTAAATTACATTTTTAGATAAATAACTATCGATTTATCCAATCATAATTATATTTTAAAATATTATTTGTAATGAAATAATATGTAAAAAATATTTAATATAAATGTATAGGAAACACTCTGCATTGTAGGTATATAGTAAAAATCGATAATTACTTATATAATAACACGATAAAATGAACATAATATACTTAAATAAAATATATTATAATTATAATTATATTATACTATAATTACGTAATAATCATACATAAACCTTCTACTACGTAGAGTCAAGCTCGATTATAATTAATTTATTTTGTAAAATTTAACAAGAATTATATTATATATAATAATACAAAATTTTAATTGAAATAAATAAATTTATATTTAATATTTGTAATTTAAATTATAATTAACTAACAAATTAATGATTTGTGTAATATTAACACTGATGTTAATGTAAAAACCCCTTATATGTAAAATGTACTAAAATCAAATTTGTAGCTTTTAATAACAATTACCCTAATGATAAAATATATTAAAATCTCTAAATACCTTAATGTAGTATTGACTAGTTGATTGATGATTTAGTATCACAATTAGATGTCAAATGAACACAAATAAATTAAAAAAATATTAATATGGAAATAAAAAACACCATATAAACTGAGAATAACATTGTCATTTTCTTTTAACAATTTTTGTATAAAAATATGATAGGGTAAAATGTAATCGAATAATTAAAAATATAACGATATTAAAATATTATAATCCGAATAAAAAGAAATATAAGTTCTCACGCTTTAAAATTAAAATTTTTTAAAAAAAATAATGTTCATTTATGATCTTTAATACTCAAAACTTAAAAAATATATACCAATAATTTAATGAATGAGTAGTAAGATATAGAAAAGATTCATTTTATCATAGTATATTTTGTTCATATACAAAGTAAAAATTTAATCTATTTTAAGACTAATTATTATGTCAATTTCGTTGAATTAAATGTGAAGTAATGAATATATACTTTATTATTGTTATAAAAATTTTAATTATTCATAAATTAAAAGAATTTAAAGTTATACACTTATCATTACATATATATGTATTTAATATATATATATAATTTAAATTATATGTATAGTTATTTATAAAATATAAAAAAATAATCTCAAAAACATCGAAATCTTTGCTACAAATTGAAATTAATTTGCAAATTAAGTAATGATAATGGTTCTTTCATTCCATTGTCATTTACACAAGTCAAAATGTACATTTTACAATCTCTTATATTCATTGCTTTTACATACAGTGTTTTAAAATAATGTTACTCTTGTCATTGTAATGCTTGTCTTTATAAATATGCATCCCCAATAGAATAAAAATGTATGAAAAACGTTGTAAAAACGCTCAAGGAAAAAGTTTACAGTAGGTCGACGGAAAGTTTTAAAATATAAATGAAGAGTTACAAAAACGACCACATGCCAAATGAATATTTAATTCTATTAGGGATAACATTTGTATATGTATATATAAATTCATATAGATGAATGATTTTTTATGTGTTTTTGAAATGTGTTCCGTGTAGTCATTCAGACTTTCAATTGGTGCATAAATTGTTTGTACATGTTCTTTAAAGAACCGATACAAACGACGATTTAAATTCTCATATATGCGACAGAGTCAAACTACGCTCAAAAGATACTTCATCATTGCCTAAGGTCACACTTTCAGCTTCCTTGTTTGTTTTTGACACTCCATTCGTAGTACCACCCTCTGTGCCATTAATATTATTCGTTTCCACTGACTTTTTAAGAGGCTCTAAACCAATAATTACACGAATAGTGTCTGGCAATTGAGGCGCAACTTCAATCAGTTGATAATACATACTCTCAGCTTTCGATAAAGTTTTTTGCAAATCGATGTGCGATGATAAGTCATTGATGTGCTAGAAATAAATATTAATGAAAATTAAATTATGCTGTAAATTAGTAATAATATTTATTTCAATAAGTAAACTTAAAGCAATTATTATCAAAATTAATTTAAAAGATACATCTTTGCAAAAAAATGATATAATGTTTAATTATACCTTAATAATATCCGTAAAACCGTATTTGTTATTAATAAGAACAGGTTTTTGAGCATCCAAAATAGAAACACAAACGATCAAGTGGAAATTTTTGCACGGTAGTTCAGTCCACAAAACTTCCCACAGTCGCATTATATCCGCGGCATCAAATTCCCTCTTGAACAAAACTAATATCCATCGAAAACAGAAAAACATATCCCCTGAATCCTGAGAGTCTAAGTATTTGGCTAATCGTGGTTCCAATATTGTCAGCAAGTGGTAAATTTGACAAAGTTGCAACTTCATTCCTGCTTGATCCATGTCAAAATTTCGACCCTATTTTATTGAAATGATATTTAGATAAATAATACGCACCTTAATAAGTATGTTAAATATTAATTATATTCTCAAAATAAACAATTTAAATAAAAAAACTACATTAAAAGGTATAAAACTATACTTTAACTTGGAATACAAAAATTACCATTTTATTCATGAAACCCACGAAACACCAAAATGCATCGACTTCGTTTTCCATAAGACACAGAATTGGACTTAATAAATCACTCATGCCTTGTACATATCCTAAGTCAAAATGATACATAACGTAAGTCATGAGTATATCATAAAGCTGCGATAAATGTGGATTTCCATCACCAGAATAAAATGGATGCGTCCTGTCTGTTCTATTAACATCTTTTTCTAAAATAAGAAAGTGAGTTTATTAGATAACAATAAGATTCAGACTAAAAACAAAACAATTCTTTCAATCTCAAAAGTCAAAGAAAATAATAAATCAGTTTTAATAAAAGTGATATTAAATATGTACCAATAATAGTTTTTCGTTCTCGATATTCAGCAAATCTTTCTTCCTGACCTGGTGTCATAGTTTTCCATTGCAACTTCATTGTATAATATTCCTCAGTCTTTTTTTTCTTAAGTTCTATTCTTTCAACACTAGTGGAATCCCAAGGATAATAATTTAGTAAAAATTTCCATACCTCGTATCGTAAAGATGAAGAAATACCCTAAATTAATTTATAACCCAAATCAATATTTTTGCTTAACATTCTATAGATAAATGTTGATCACTAATATGAAAAATCTTACTCCTTTAAATATTTTTCTTTTGACGGCATCAGGATCTGTTATTTTTCCACTTGGATCCTTAAATTGTTCCCATTGCTCTCGACAAAGAGGCGATTCTAAAATATTTATGAAAGTATGATTAATCTTAAAATAATTAAAATGATAAACTAAAGCCTAAACTTTAATTATTATACTTCTTCAATTATTCAAGAAAACACTTTTCACGTATATTCATAATATAATTTCATAATTAATATAATTACAATACAATTACAATATCTAATTAAATTTGAATAATACATTATTACAGAAAGTTGAAGAATTGAAAAATAGTAATTTTATAAATGATATTTGGAAACGGTTACCTCTTTGGCATTCGCGTCTTCGTGGTAAAATAATATCTAATCCAGGATTGTCAATAACTTCATATTCTTCTCCTGAAGCTGAAGATGTTGTCGGTGGAAGTTGGATAGATTCACTTGGAGTTCGACGTAGTAGACATCCAGCAAGTGAATCTGATTGGTCTGTTGGAATTTTATTAGCTGAAATGAACAAAATAAAATTTTGTTACTTTAGTTTATAAAATATTCCCTGTTTAAATCTTTTCCTTGGAAAAAATCTAAACAAAAAAAAGTAATCCAAATAATTAAAAAATTACTTACGCCAAATTTCTGTAAGTTTACTGAAACCTTCCAATACAATTTCAAAAGGATGATTTTGTAAATTCTTCATTATAGCCCAAAAGTAATCCGATGAATTATTTGCCGGGAATAAATCAATGTCTGTAAAAGATCCTGACGAAGAAGTGTCATGTTCTCCATGAACATTGAACAGATTTCTGCTTTTGGATTTAACTAGCTTAACAAACCCTTTGAGGGAATTGACGAAACTTTCCACATTGGATAATTGAAAAAATGCTACGTACGAAGGAGCATCTTTTTGTAAAAAAATCAACTGCTGATTACCGGGATGGACATAAATTGACATTAATTGAGAGAAAGGTATTTGAACAATTTTTGTTCTTCCAAGTGAATCTGGTCCTTCCGAAGATGTACGCGTACGTCTTGTGTGATTTACCACAGACCATTCTGGATCTTGATCTTGATTTTCAGACAGTATAGATACTTCTACCGGTCTCCATTCAATGCACTTTCCAAAACTCTAAAAGTAAAAAAAGAATTATCAGTAGAATATCTCTATTGATAGTAAAAAAATTAACATTTTTGTAACAAGTACACGGAAACTGCCGTTTCCATCCTGTTTAGAAGACAGAAATCCAAATTCATTACCCAAAATTAAAATCTCTTGTTCCATGCAACACAAAGATTTTTGAAAACCATTAAAGTACACGAAGGGAAATTAGATTATGACTGAAATTCAATACACAATAAGTAAATTTACAATTTTTATTTTTAACCAATATTTTATGAATATACATACACTACATAACCACGACTTAGCCGTAACTTACACGAGAATCATAGAATTATAACTGACTGATAAAAAACAGCGCATTTGTTTAGATTCTAGAAAAAAAAGATCGGCACTGCTAAGTCGTGTAGTATTTACACAATTATAAAATCGATAACTTAATTCTTACAATGTTTTACAAGCTTTTTTTATCTGCTTATCTTCTTTTGCACTGTTACACAGTGTTAATATTACACGGTCTCTGTTTATACATATTTTTAAGAAACTATCTATAATATTAGCTAAAATATATTCCTCGTGAGTAAAACAAGGAAATTTGAGAGAACACGGTTCAATTAACTCTTCAATTACTTTCTCTGAAACATCAACATCATTTTGATGTTCATAAAACAGACGATCCAACATGTTAATAAGTACATGAAATGTATTTGTTGGATTAATAATAGATATGTCTTCAAAATTTTCATTACAAATTGCATCGGAATCATTATCAATAAGAGCAGAATAACAAATGTTACATTGTACGCTTCTTAAAACAATTTTGCAAACATCAATAGTTACTTGATTCAGTGATTCGGTTAAGGGAGTGATTTGGTCCGAGAGTAACTGTGATCGCGTAAATAGTTTCTTGAGTTCCAATTAGTAAGTTCAATATTATTCTGCAACATACTCTTTGAATTATCAATCAGTTTTCTCTTTCGCGAGGATAAATCGCCTGAACTAATACCAAGTTCATTTAAAGAAACATTTTTCATATATAAAACATATTTCAGATTCTGGCAAAAATTACATACATCTTCTTCGTTAATAATTAAAGGGCACTTTTCGTGTCTAAAAATGCCATCGCTTTCTTTATGAACAAAACAATAGCTTACAGATTCGCTGTTGAAAGAATATGCTTTACAAACTTTAGCATTCACTAAGAACATAATTATTTCTTGCAAATAATTTACAGTTGAAATTTTATCATTCTTAAAACCATACAAATTCACATCTAGGGAATGGCCTAATATAGACACATCGAAGGTTAAATCTGAATTAATACTAATTTGTTTATATGAAACAAGAACATCCCTTCCATCTTTAATTTTACATATAATTTCGCTCAAATATATTTTTTCCTTTTCTCGTACTGGAAATATAAATTTTCGCCAAGAACTTGGTAGCACTAAGTCTTCGGTTTGCTTCAAATATTCGTATGTAATTTCACATGGTAAATTTGAACTTTTTATATTATTATCATCTTTTCTCGTAATTGAAAAATTGATATCTTCTTCACTGCACAAGTTTTGAACATTTACTTCGGTTGATTCAGATTGAACTGGATATTCTGTCCAAGGAAATATCGAAGGAACTCTTCCTTTTTTTAAATGTGGTTTCTGTAGTTTAATCTGCAAAAAATATTTTATTCAAATAAACATTCATCAAAAAGAGTCAAAAAACGATTGTAGTTTAATGTGAAACATCAGTTGTTTATTATTAGATTATGGTTTTTTTTTAATTATTTTCACAGAATAATTTAATTATAGAAATGTCTCAATAATAAGCAATTTGTTCACAATGTGATATTGATCTAGTGCAAAATATTCATTTTTATGATGTGTAAATACTTAATTTTTGGAAGTTGTTTTCCAAGTGGGAAAAAAAAATAATTTCCAAAAGTTGAGCTGTATTACATGATAAAAATGCTGTTTTCAAAGTGATATAATTTTTCCCGCGTTAAAAGAATCGTTTATCATTTCAACATTTTTTATATTAATTCATTTAATAAAAATAAATTAAAACACCTCAAGTCCCTGGCTATAGCACTGCGATTTCACCTTAATTTTTATATAATCATTCAAAGAAACGTTATCTTTATATACTTTCATTTTTATTTATAAAACATTACAATTTACTTACCTCTTGAATGACTCTTCCCTTTTTATCGATGAAAACTTTTTTCCACACAATATCATCATCTTTAAAATGATATTGACAAAAAGTGTGACTACTGTTCAACCTGATATCCTTTCTTTTGCATGCTTTTTGCCA
Source organism: Leptoteleia sp. ZL-2020 (assembly GCA_022817305.1). Lineage (NCBI taxonomy): Eukaryota > Metazoa > Arthropoda > Insecta > Hymenoptera > Scelionidae > Leptoteleia > Leptoteleia sp. ZL-2020. Next base: position 14,252 of record JABFPN010001071.1, read on the forward strand.
TGCAGCTGTCAAAGCAGTATCTTTTGGAACATTAAAAAAGTGTATCTTATCTGTATTACTTCGCGAATTCGAAGAACACCCCACAGATATGCAAGTTCGCGTCATTCTTACTTTAAACCAATAAATAGTTTCTATCAATTTACTGTGCACGAGAGTCTTTTGTCACGATGAGAGCTTACAAAACAATGTACATGTTGCGTATGAAGGTTATGTTTTTAAATCGACATCCCTCTAGCGACGGTAGCACATCTATATATTCTGTGCCAATTGTTGACACTGAAATATAATAATAACACTGGAACGTGCCCTCCCTATGCTGACCAATAAGTTGAAAACAATCCGAAATAGACTACGTTTGTCAAGGCAGTCTGTTTCAATCTGTTTCTTTCACTCTTGCACATTAGTATCAAGAGTCCTTATTTTCGAGATATTTTGCATTCATTAGCAGCATATTAATTTAATTTAATTAATTAATTTAAAATAACTAACTTATTTAATTCATGAAATTCTAATTCATTATACAGTTAATAAAGTTCATTTAATTAAATTACCTAATGTATCAATTGCGTGTTCAAGAACGCATACTGCACGCAAATTCTATACTCCCCATATTTTGGATAAATACATTTAAGTTGGCGGCACTGTCATCGCATGGACACGTTCGAAAAGCCCATAAACTTAAGGGATAGATCGTGCATCTTTGTTTAATAGTGTCATGTAAACATGTGATGACAGTGGCATCAACTCAAATGCTTTTGTCCAAAATATCGTCGAGTGACGATCTAACAGAATAGGAATGACATTAAGTTTAAAGATCAAACAAAGAAAGTTTTCTGTCTCTTTTATATACATTAAATTGATATAAAAATAAAGGATAGATTTCAGTTTGATATTAAAACTTAATGCCACTCTGGATATGGCACCACCTAGTGCCATTTATTTTATTTTATTTATTTGATTTACAATAGAATTATAATGTATTTTTAATGAAATTTGATAAGAACATCTTGCACAATAAATGGGAGAATTTGAAATTTTTTAATCTTTTTATTTATTCAAAATTAAATTAATCTTATACTTTCTCTTTTATTTAGATTAATTTTATAATTAATTACATACTTATTTTGATATTTATTACATTTACCTATTTATTTATTTATTAACCTATTTGATATATATTGATATAATTATTAATATGTACAAATGCATTAAAATTATATTTACAATGATTTTAAAACTGAAATAATGACATTAAAAACAGAGGTCAGGTAAAGCCAAAGTAAAATAAACTCAAAATAAAACTAATTAAGTAAAATGAAAATTAGTTATAATTATTAATATAAATAGCAGTGATTTGATTACTGTTTTAGAAATTTTATATATACACATATTTAATTAATTTCATTCTAGATTGTGTGTGTGTGTGTATATATATATATATGATAAATATATATGTATAACATATATGTGTATGTGTGTCCAATTAACCTAAGGTTAATTTAGCGGAAAATGAAATTATCATAAATGATGTAATGAATCAATTATATTCCTCAACTTTTGTCCATACCAGAGAAATTTTATTTTATAAAATTCAATAACTATAAAAATTAAAATATAATAAATTGAAATGCTATCAAATAACAATTTCTAAATACTTACATATTCAACAATATTGAGCGTTCCTGTACTATGGACTTCATCTTCCTTTGTGTCCACTGCTCTCAAAACTACACTGGTGTGGATACAAAGATCCTACAAATTATTTTATTACATTAACTATAATATATTATATACATGTTACATTTATTTAATACTACTTATATGCTAGAAGCAATTAAAAATATTTTGTCTCAGAGCTAACATTTTTAAGCCAAACTATTGGCTTGTTAGAAATAAAAAAGAAAGTTAAAAATTAAAATATAACCTTGTCGTATCATAAAAGAATAATTTTCAATACAAAAGCAAAGACTAATCATTGTTAAACTTAAAAAATATCAAAGTTGGAAGGAAACATTTTGCGAAGTGCATCTCATACTGTATACTTCGCAAGAATTTTAGTGTAAATATTGACTAAAGACATGTGGAAAGAATGCTCATTACTACGTAATAAGTAGTATTCTATGAAAATAAACATCGACTTGGAATGCCAAGCTAATTAACACAAATCACTTCGGTACCTTTCTTTGTTCCGCGGGCTCAAACATAACAACAGTTTGACAGATTATCCTGACCGAACAATTGTATAAAATTATAATGTGACAATCGAATGCGACAAAACATCAGCTGTAGCTACATAACTTAGATGGTAAATGAAACGTTACGGAATTGAAGTCGGGTAATTCCAAGACCGACAGAGACGAATCGCGTTAAGATAACAAAGATGCACAATAAATGTAAGGAGCACTGTAATGCATAATACAATTCTTGGAACTGCACGCCACGCTGTCTGTAGTACATAAACTGAAACAAAATGAGTAAATGTTTGAAACGCAGGGTTTGAACCCAACGATAAGAATATACTAAAAATAATTAAAATGCCCAATTCGGTAGTGAAACTTATTAAAATTTATTAAAAATTTTAGAATTATATATTTTAAGGTGAAATGTCAGTTCTATATTCACGTAGTCAGTGTCTTTTTATTTATAATTATTTAAATTCAAAAACTTAAAAATCATATTTCCAAAAATTACGTCGTATTTGAAAACCATAAATGATTTTATGTACCGAATAATATTCTCCCAATGCCATAGAATTAACATATTTTGGCCGATTTTTAATTTTTGTCGTTTAAATAATTATAAATAAAAAGAGACTGACTCCGTGAATATAGCACTGCCATTTCACCTTAACAAGTTTCAACTATAAACTATTAAGGAATATAATATTTATCAGAAAGATTTAATATAAATTCATGTAGTTTAATAATTCTTATTTAATAATTCCCTAATAGCAAAAAATATTCCAGAATATTCCAAAAATATCTGAAAAATATTCCTATGACCGCTACAGAAATATTTATGGTACATTTTTGGAATATTAAAAAAACACAAATCATCCAAGAATATACCAAAAATATTCCTTGAGCCGGACATTGGAATATTTCCTTTATATATTGAGAATATTTTCAAGATGTACCAAAAATATTCCTTGCTATTAGGGAATTTCCCATTTATTGGGAAAATATTAAATTATATATGAGTCTAATGAACCATAACAAGCACGAAATTATTGGCAAATATTGAAAGTATTTTTACTCAATGATAAACAAAATAACACATTACTTAAAAATACAAGAAAATACAATAAATTATAAAAATTTCAATTCTTGACAATTATATTACAAATGATTGCAAATTATTCATATATACATTTTAACTTTATATACACATATTTAAGTGGGGGGACAAAAATAAATACAATCAGCTTTAAACCAATTTAATTTGTTAAAAATTTATTTGCGTATTATGTTTATGAATTAGTATAGATATTACTTCGTGGGGGCATAAGAATATAACTGAGGAATTTCGTGTAGAGCCCACACTGTGGAATGTTAAAGGTGTGTCGCTAATAATCCAGGTGCTATCAGAATGTAATAAATTTTTAAGATCCAATTGTCCGTTACCGGATAAAGTGAATCGTTCTAATACATCTCTATTGCCCCAACAATAATCAAACGCGTTGCGATGTAACGTCAAACCAATGCCTTTACCTGCGCCTTCAGGTATAGGAAATATTCTCATATTAACTAAACTAATGTCAACTGGAAAATCAGAACGCAATGGCGTTAAAATCGGGTTCATTTCGATGCTTGGTTCTGTCCTCCGAGGATGTAAAGCTACAATTGGATGCAACAGATTTTCCGAAGTCAAATGCCCAATCAAAGACAAAAGCCCGGCAGGGTGCTCCTGAGAATCTATTTGAGATTTACAAGGTACCTTCTTTTCTAGTAGTAAGCTAAACTTATGAACTGTCAATAAATTGTCAAGTACACCTTGACCTAAACCCCTATTATCATCTTGATTCAGTCTTCTGTCTTGCATTATCTGCGAATATAAAAAATGCATCACGGTAAAAATTTGCTCTTTGAAGAATAACTTCTACATTATAGGACACAACATGATTTCATAAACGCTTACGGCATCGCGTTAATGAAGATTTGTAACTTACTTCTAATTGGCCCCTGGCCAATGAAGATACACCTAATGGTTGACCTGTTAAAACGGTCATTCTATGTTCACTATCTTCAATGTATGCAGCTGCTGCCATAGGATAATAATTTCCCTGAATAGGAATCTTCGAAAATCTTTGTCTCTTTATCATCTGTAAAAGTGAAATTTTATTTAATTATTATCTGTTTCAATATTTATTTTTCAATTTGAGTTATTCAAATGAAATATCAGTTTCTATCATAATTCAAATATTCAGTTTTACATAAAAATAACTATTTAAACAAGTTATAATACACGATTAAAATATTAAGGAAAATGTGATATAAAAAATTAACTTGTAAGTAATTAGATTGTCAAGGAACAAGTCTTGTCACGGAACTGACATCTAAAATTTGTGTCACTGTTTATTTTTTATATTTAGTTTTGGCACGAAATATTGCTGTCTTTTTTATATTTTTATTAATTATTAAAATAATATTTATTAATTCTTTTATTTGAAAACATCTTTTACAGAAAACCGAAAATTTAAATTTCGATAAAAATTCATATTTCACTTCCAATCAAAATTATAGTATTATAGGACGAAATATTGCAATAGCTCTTACATTGAGACCATTCAGATCAGTATAAAACAGATCTCCAGATTCAATATCCGTTTCTAATCTCATAACTAATTCAAAATTGTTCGTATCTGTAATATCTACTTCGTTAAATATGTGTAAGCTTTGACCGTCAACTCCAGACGAATTATATAAAACACACGTATGCCTTACATAAGGAAGATCAATATACACTTTTGATACGATAGGTCCAGTTGTTAAATGAATAATTCGATCATCTTCGGGTGGTATAGGGTCCGGTTTAGATTTATCTGGAAGAAACAGATAAGCACCGCTTTGTTCCCTAGAATTTCTAGCTCCATATTTCATGAATGCTAGATGTACCGGTATCATTGTATCACCAGTTCGTATTGCCTTTAAAAGACCCAGTTTTCCAAACGCAACAGAAAAATCGGAATTATAAGAAATTGAGAATTCCTGAATTGGAGATGTGGCGATATTGCCAAAGCCTGGTACTTTTTGCATTGGGGTTTTAACATTAAATACAGTTATATTCGAAAAATGTACTTCTCTGAAAATAAAAAGATTTATTACAGTAATTTGATATTATAATTCGACTCGTATTAGCAGCAATAATGAAAAATGCTGCATTTTGATGTTTGTTATTACCAATTTAAAATGTGCATATAACAATATATTAATTACAACTTATTTCAATGTTTACTTACGGTGGGTAATGATTTTCATGCAGAGCATGAATAACATACGTTGTAAGACCCAAAGGAGGAACAGTGACTAGAAATGACAACTCATATTTTGTGCTAGATAACGCACCTGGGCCAACCCACATCGGTGAAATCTGGCAAATTATTGAATGTCCCGTTGAATTAGTCACTCTTACAAACGGAGTGGAAACTATCAAAGTATGCACTTTTGTTCTTCGTCGAGGTAAAGAATTATAAAAAATAACTCTTCGCGATGAAATCTCATTGTCGAGTGAAATTACGTGTCTATCCCCAATACTGGTATGGTGAGATCGAATTTCGTCCAATGATAGATAAATCGCTTCGAGGTCCAATGGAGTCGTCTGAGATGTACGCAACAAATGAGTGATACTTTGTTGCAATACGTGTGCAGAGTTGTTAAGAGCTAAAATCATTTTCTGCGCATAATCGACCACTACATTATTCCTCGCAGTTCCAGTGACACCATCATGATGCTGAAATAAAGCGTGCCATCTTCTAGCAACTGACATTCTCGTTGCTAAATTTCCTTCTGTGACTTCATGATTTCCATACATCCAGGCAATGCTGGAAAGTACTTCGGAATTTCGTAGACTTGATAGCAAAACTCTATCGAGTCGTTTGTGAAAAGGTCTACAAATTATGAATACAAGTATTATTTTTACACAAATAATTATGTTAAAAAATTAATTTTTCAATTATAGGTATAAATTTAACGTCTGTTAATAATTTGATTGTCAATTTGTAGTAAATTAATTTGTTGTGGTCATTATCACGCTACTCATCGTGTGATAATAGTTACGCGTGTCTCTGAACAAATTAATTAAAGATTTTGATAATGACCACAAAATAAGTCAAAACATTAATTAAGAATATATTTAGTCTGTTGTATCAACAAATGCGGTTCGAAAAAAACACATTGATAATTATCTAATAGCTTTTCGTAAAAAAATTTAAATAGTATAATATTTGCTGTCTACCTTGAAGTATAATATCCACTCCAGTAATGATCATCTCGATCAGCATAAGTAAAGAAATCACCAGAAAGAGTTGGAAAATGATCCAAACTTTGCGTAGCTTCTAAAGCTTCAAAGTAATCTTTAAGGGTGCCAAACTGCGCGTGCACATTTAGTTTAGGATCTGTGTTCATGTAATCAAAAAGTTTTTGATAATTTTGAAACTGAAGATTCCATTCTGTTGCTTGCGAATAACGGAAATCATCGCCAAGAGGGACCAATAATACATTTGTTTTAAATAACTGAGCTTTTTTACGATATTGATCGAGTAAAAGCTTAGCACGTTCTTCCACATTGTTATTTGTAATATTTTGAGGCGGTGTCTTCCACGGGCAGGTAACGCCAAAACCCGGAAGACGCAAAAAGTCAAACTGACAACAAATACGTGGTTCTGGACCACAAGTATGTGGCACATCGTAACTATAAAATGGCATCATGTGTGTAAATAATTCGCTTGTTCCTATGTTGTCCCATAATTGACGCCATCGAAATTCTAAAGCTTTCTGTTTTGCGAAGTACTTTTTGATTGAATAATGTGTTCTTTGTATAACAAGGTGTTTCAACCCAGAATTTTTCAATAAATAAGGCATTGTTGGCGACAAGCCGAAAGGATCAATTGCCCATCCATTTGATGGAACATAATCTAAATTCTGCTTTAACCACTGATGACCTTCAGTCAGTTGGGTTAATTGAGCCATCCAATGAGATACAGATTCATCAGGCATAACCCAACCTCCAGCTACAATTTCTAATTGACCATCGTGAATCAGTTGTTTGACGCTATTTTTTGTAGCCTGCGACTGTTCATCCCACCTATAAAAACGTATATAAAAATATTAATATCATAATTATAGTTGTGCGCGCATTTTATCTAACAATCGCGACTTTGTGTTGAAGTTTACTTTTTAAGAATGGATCATTCCATCAGAAAAAAGGGAAGACTGCGAAATGTGTTTGCAATGTAAAACTTACCATAATTGGAAAAATGATATTTCTGCCCATATAAATTTCCTTCTTTTGTCTTCTGATAGTTTTTTTTCCATATTACTTAAAATATTTTGCGTATGAAGTGTATAATATTTTTCAAACGTGTGCAACCATCCAGGATCATTATGCGAATGTGGTACTACAAATACTTTAAGTTTTCGATTCGGATGCCACTCTTTTTCATCATATTTTATATTCCATCCTTGTTTCCAAGCACCACCATTAGGATTATCAAATTCCAATATTTTATATATATTTAACATTTGTATGTCCACACTTGGAGATTTGTTTGGATCGATATTGCATATTGCAGGATTTCTTAATGTCACAATTGATATATCTTTTGGATGTTTTCTATATGGTACAGCTTGTGGTATGAGATCATTTTTCGACTGACTAGTTTCTTGAATATAAATCTTTTCTTCCTGATGTTTAATAAAATCATTTTCTAACTTTGATAATCTGCTTTCAAAATGAAGCCATTGATTCTGAAATAATTGAAGTAATATTGTACAATATAATAAGACATTAAATATATGAAGGTAATTAAAAAATTTTTACTTTTTAATCATTATCATTTACTTTCAGAGTGCCATTGTATGTAAATATTGATATTTTAAATTATATAACATTTATAAAAATAACGCAACAAATAATATTAACATATTTATTATTAATTACTTTTTAAAAAGCACAAAAATATATAAAAGTATGTACAGTTTTTAACAAATATTTTTATTAAACTAAAGTTACTTATAAGAAATATTAGTAGTAAACTAAAAAAATTACAAAAACAGAAACTCAAATGTATTTTATATAAAACTTATTACAAAAATATAAATACAAAATTGAAAATGTTCAATTTTTATTAACATTTTTATACTAAATCAAGAAAGTTTATTGATTTAAATTGAGAATCTTATTTAAACCTAAATATTTTATAAATTTATCTTCAAATTCAAAAAATATTTATTGTCTATCTTAAAATGTTGAAGTAAAAATATAAATATAATATATGTTGTCTTTAAAAATATATTGATTTATAAATTAACCGTAATCTATATTTAATGGAGACTGACAATCGTCATTAATATCCTACTAATATTATAGTTTTTAATAAATATTTATTAAATAACATAAACCATTACTCACATTATTAACTGAGAATTTTGAATTGCCACCATCTGGGAAAACTGTTTCATCATGCATAAAATAAATTAATATAAAACAAACTAATATAGTAGATATTCCAAAAAGAAGTAATATCTTTCGAATAGACAGCATTTTGTAGATTTCCATCTCTGTATACATTAATCATCTATCAAACAAATATCATGATTAAACCCTTAAATTCATTATAAATATTTTATAATTAATACTTGATAAAAAAAAAAAAAAAAAAAAAAAAAATTTTTTTATCCTTACTGTATAGTTAAAACCATGCATTTTGTTTTAAAATATAATAAATGTCTGTTAACATTTTTAAATACTTAGTGTAAATATATATTACTAAAACTTACCCTAAATTAAATTAAAAAAGAATGCAAGTAAAAATGTGTACGATTGTCAATATTAAATACTTACAAGTATACGTTAAATAGGCGTAATTTTAACATCAGATATCATTTGTAAAGTATAAATATTAAAATAATCGTTTAACATAATAACAAACTACGCACAATTCATACATCTATATTTTCGACCGATTAAATTAATTGATTTCTGTAAACTGTTCCATATGTTAAAAATCACACATTTGTTTATGTTTATTATTGTGTATATTTACAAACAATCAAGTTTATATCAAATACAAAGCATCGGAACTGGATATTAATTCGTTCCAACTTTTCGCATATATGCTACTGATGCAAAACAGCGCTTCTGTCGCACTCTTACGGCTTACACTAAAGATGAGAATAGATCGTTAACCGACTATATAAAATTGGATCCAACATATTTTTACTGATATCAGGGCCCTCTTACAAAATTTATCTAAACTCGACTGTGAGTTTGGACCATTTCATGTATTCGTGAGTCACGTCAATAAGAATATTGAATATGAATTCTAAAACAAAAAAATCAACTTCTCAACGTTGACAATCCCTAGTAGGAATGATTCGCTGAAAATGCTGAAAAATGTTGAGAAACGCTGAAAAACACTTTCAGCATTTTTCATCGTTCATTTCCACAAGAGATTTCCACGAATATATAATGTCAATTACTTCTTTATGTTCAAAAAGTTGTAAACAAGAGTTTCGAATCGATTTTAATTATTTAGTATTTTTTATTAATTAAAGATATACATTAATAAAAAATTATTTTGTATTTTATCGCTGTTTTACTATACGTGGTAATTGTAATATTCAAATGGTGATATACGATAATTTTAAATTAATTATTCAAATAAATTAAAAATTATATAAATAAGTTGAAATTAATTAAATGAATTGTATACAATTTAATAAATCTGAATCAATGAATGACATTGGGAATATGTTAAGTAAAACCGATAAAATGCATGTCTTTTAATTACCCAGATAAGAAAACATACTCAGACTTAAACTTATGCTCGAGTACAACACACACACACTAGCGTTTTTAATGAGTGTTGTTAGAGGTTGTGATATTGATACAAAATTTAGATATTATGAATATTAGTTATATTATCTTTATCGAAGTCTGCTTTTTATATAATATTACGATGGTTAAATAACTAACAACAAAAGTAATTATCCTTTCATAATTTTTATTGACAAATACGATTTAAAAGTTTTTTTTTTTTTTTACAAAAAGCTCATCATCTATAAAAATATTCCTTCCAACCTATAAATCATTATAGTCTGTATAATACATTATAATAATCGTTGTAAATTTAACGTTTATATAACATGGTATATTATAAAATAGACCTAACTTTCGCTTCTTCATAAATACAAATTTCATTCAAATTTCTTTGCAGCGATCACAAACGGTGATTCGAGTTAAAAAGAATTGAATTCGCCATAAAACACATAAGAAGACTTTTCATCTTGGAGTTAAGAAAGGAATTCATTAATTTTATTTTTAATATTACAGGTATAAAAAGTTAATATCATATTACAGCAAAATCTTATATACACCGTTGCATTAAAAAAAAAGTATACAAAAGTTTGCTGTATTACAGTTGTTTATATATTCGCTAAAGTAAGTCTAACAATTATTTGTTAAAAAAAAAGGAAAAGGAAAAAAATTGGAAATAGAAGGAAAAACACTTCAGGCGAGAATATATTATAGGACATTCAATAATGCAGCTTATTTTGATTAGTTGAGATTTGATACCAATGGAGGGACTATCAAAAAAAAAAATTACAATATATGTTTTAATAAATGTAGAAAATAAATTTTGTTTCGTCGTATCACCCAAAAATTTAATACTTTATGTATTATTTATTTAGAAATAACATTTAATTAAAAAATATATGTTATACTTGAAAAAGTGTATATTTATCAATATTTTACATAAAACATGATCGATGACATTGAGCCGTTTATATTTTATGAAAATACGCATTTATATCCCAAGGCATGTAATGAAAGTTTTCAATTTCTCTTCCTTCGCGTGTACATATTTTTAATATGTCACTGTTGATAATTTTTTTCTTTCATTTGAAAAAATATAATTCATTCGAACCAACAAAATTATCACTTTCTTATACAAGTATATACTAAATTTATTTAATTGGTCTCTAAAATTAAATGCATTTTAATTTAAATGTAATAATTTTAGAGTTCGGAGCAGAATTTTGCAAGTCAAAATTTAACTCAACTATTAAAGTACACGCATTTATACGTGCATTTATATTTAACAACATTCAGCAATCGTCAAAATAATATATTATGCAGCAAGGACGAAACATCAGCGATTATAAACGAGTGTGAAGTTGGTCGCTTGATACAAAGGCGATGTGATCAATTCACAGGAGTATCTAATCGTTATTCCGCCCGTGTGCGTAAATTTTTTTTTGTAAGTGTAAGGAGAGTGCCCCGTTTCCGTTTTGTTTAGAAAAAGGAAATCAGCAGTTATTAGATACGGACAGAAACTGGTTGTTTTCCGCCTTAGGGCGGAGAGCTTTCATCTTCGTCTATAATCAGCCAGTTTCTGTCTTCTAAACAGAACGAAAATAAGGCAATCTCCGTGCACGTGTTACAAAAATATATTTTTTGGTTATTTGTTACATATTTATGAATGTAACTGACTGCACAAATATACTTAATCATGCTACAATAGACGATTTAAAAAGAATATGTGAATGTGTAACACAAATTATATGTTTATATATGTTATTACATATAATATGTTACAAAGTCATAACAATTGTGAAAAGAGTTGAGCTGAATTTTGAGTTGCTTTTCAGAACTCTTATTTAGAGTATTGCATAATTAAATCTTTTATTATAGGATAAATATACTAATACTTTTTTTTAACACTTATAAAAATAAAATTTTTTCTCCAACAATTTGCTAAATGTATAACCTTCTACATCAATCAGAAATAATAAATGCATTTTGATTATAAAAATTCAAATATCATGTATATTTATCCTACAATTTAAGCTAATAATTATTTTCGATTATATTAAATCGAATTTAAAGCGATTAAAAAATAATTTCGTAACTGATTTTCAGTGAAAAAGTAGATTTTAAACAGTTATCGATCTTCGCGCAGGGAGATGACACAAAATTATTTAATAATAATTAATTAAATTATTATATCATAGAAAGATATTATGATCTCTAATGAGATAATAACATTCTTACACTTACATAAATAAAGTGTAACATTATATTATATTTTTCATATCAAAATAGTTTTTACTGTAATAAAATCCTTGTATAAAAGTTAGTAACAATGAATTGCATTTATATTCACAATGCATAAATGATTATTTATTTGGTATAAAAATAAACAATTTGTTCTAATTAGGCGAAACGTTCGTTTTAATTCATTTCTAGTGTCATTTCCCTGATCTGTTTTTCTCTATCATAGTGCGTATAGTACAGGAACCTGACTTCGTCAATAATCTAATCCACAGTAGTCATTGAAAACTGGAACAAAAATACTATTATTTAAATTTATGAAACTTATATTTATATGATCTTTAACATAAAAGTAGAGCAGTTTTTTTAAATGGAATATATCTTACAAATTTTTAATAAATCTTGTTTTCAATAAATTCTGTTACATTAGACCTAAAAAAATAGTGTCGCGCGGCATTCAATCAACATGTGAGTTCCTTTAAGTTCAAGCGATGTAATTCACATTATTATTGATGTCAAATATCAATCAGTAAAATTACTGATCTTAGCTAATAAAAAACAAAAAGTACAGTTATAATGCTTGTACATTAAGGATCTCATATGTCAATGGTCACGTGACATGATTTGTAGGTTCGTTATTCTTCATAAAATTTACTATACTGTTTCAATCTACAATCTTTGAATGTGAACACAATTTTTATATATATTTCGTTTAGAAAAGTTTTAAATGATTTAGAAAGATAAAGTTAGTTTTAAATTTGTTTCAGTCATTTATCGCTAAAGTACATCGACGCGAATTGTCTTTTAATTGGAAACAGTCGATCAGAATGTAAATTAAAACTACAATTCACTTACATCATTTTTCTTCCAAGCTCTGGTTACTCTCCTCGTTGCTTTCAATACTCGCATCCTTTTGCTTCGCATTGGCAGTCTTTTTCTTTCCTGTTTCCCCAAAGTGTCTCTTTCTGTGCACTTTCATATTATCCCTTCGATTAAATTTCTTACCACACTCCGGACAAACGTGTGTCTTCTCTCCATGGACGTGTCGGTGAGCCGCTAAATGGCTAGCCTGAGCAAAACTAGCACCGCAGGTTTGGCAGACGTGTTTGCGCAATCCTTGGTGCTTGAGCACGTGCTCATTAAGAAACGCTTTGGATGCATACTTATTATTGCAAATGTTACAGGCGTAAGGCTTGGGGTTGCTGTGCTGAAGAACGTGCGTCTTGAATTTGGACGCGACTTTGAACGTTTTGCTGCAAATTTCACACGTGTACGTCGTCATGTGTCGAGTTTTAATATGCTCATTTAGAACTGCGAGGCTCGAATACAAATTATAACAAAAGCGACATCTGAAATTGCGCTTACTCTTCATGTGCACGCTGCCAATATGGCTGAGTAATCTCGTGCGAAATGGAAAGACCTTACCGCAGTATTCGCAAGCCAAGTTTTGCGGTGGAAGGTGACTCTTGACGTGCATCTGTAGCGAAACTTTGTGATGATAGCTTTGACCGCAGTCTGAACATTGATACGGTTTGATACCCTTGTGCACGTTGTTGTGTTCGGCGAGGTCAAACTTTGAGCGGAAGCGCTTGGGACATTTGGGACAAGTTACGGGTCGGGGATTGGTGTGCGAGCACCTGATGTGCTTCATTACATCGGACTTGCATACAAATCGCGCTTGACAAATTATGCAAGTGAATTGTTTAATGCCAAGGTGAGTTTTTACATGGACGGTACATTTGTCCCGTCGTTCGTACACTTTGCGGCACAACTTGCAAGCATAATTTGTCTGATTGTTTACCGCGACTGGTTCGACGTTTTCATCAACGTGTATTTCTTCACCGTCAATCTTATACAAATTTTCCGGATCTTGCGTGACTATGTCCTTCTCTTCGATGGTTTTGGGCTTATTACTTGAACTGCGCGTGGACATATTTTTTATGATGTCAACAATACTCGTGATTTCAACGTTATCTTGATCTTTAAGCAACACAACAATACTTTTATCAACCAAACAAGTGCCTTGGTCGGGAAAGACCGTTGCTTGTACGATAATAGGGTCGTCATTATTATCCTCTTGCTTTTTGCATAACTCAACGGTAAAACTTATATCTTCGACATCATTTCCGGAATTTGGCGATTCTTTTACCGAGACATTTATGCTCGGAGAGTTGTTCAGGGCATTTAATACCTTGTTTAGTAATGATGTGGGTATTTGAATGATGTTTTGATCTTGGGACTGAACTTGATTTTGCGGCGGTTGAGTTTTTGTGTTCGATTCTGTGGTGTTTTGATGACTGCGCAATCGATTTGCAATTGACATATTAGATTGAGTCTTAATGCTTTCCACATTGTCCTGCTTGTTGCGACGACATCGGGTATTTAAGGCTTCTATCATTGGGGTCGTTTGGTCCTCGCGTACATTTTCTTTTTCATTCTCAGAATGTAAGGTCTGTTTCTTTTCATGCGCATTTTTTGTAAGGCACTGCTGACTTCGTAGGTTACGTAGCGTTTTCGTAGATTGACGTGATGCACGAGGTTCTGACTCTGGTTCTGCAATAGGTTCTGATACAGATTCTCGTACATTTTCTGATACCGGTTCTGATACAGATACCTTGTCAAATTTATCTACATTATTTTGTTCTTCGGTTGTATTTAAATTTTTATCTAAATTATTATTATTATTATTGTTATTGTTATTAATAATAGTAGCATTTAAACTGTTATCACTTAATGAAGTTCCAGGCACATTAGTTTCTTTGTATGTTTCATCGATAACTTCGTTAATTTTGTCTTGACCCTAAAAAATTTTGGAAGTGTTCAATTATTATTTTTATCCTTTATAATAATACCTTTAGAAAAATCCATATATTAATTATCAATTATTTAATACACTGAGAGAAGAATATATCAATTTTTAATAAAAAGTTTACTAATTTGGCATTATACTTATAGAATATCATTATATGGAAAACTAATTGAATAAAATTTGTTAAATTAGTTTATTAAAAATAGTAATTCTATGTAGCTTCGTACAACTTAACAATCAGTTTATGAAATTTTAGTAAACGTGTTAATAATTGGTTTATGAACAATATAGGCAATAGATTAGCGACATCGAATGGACAAAACATAAAATAACATGTTTGTCAAAAATTAGAATTCAGTTTATTAAAATTTGTAATGCCTAGTTTCTTAATTTTTTAATATTCTTTTCTCTCCGTGTACTTCTATTACATTAATATTTTAAATTAATAAATTATACTTGACTTCCACACATTTGCTTTTTCTGGTGCAGAAGGTCACTGCCCAACTGCAATATGCCATCATTTCATTGTTTTCAATCTGATACAAATTTGGCTGGTTTGTGCTTGTTTCTTATTGGTTCAGATTTTAGCAAATGTATGGAAGGGAAAGTAAGTGAAAAATAAATGTTTATTGTAAGCTATAAGATTTTATGGCTTTCATTTGTAACTAATTAAACACATTTTACGGGTTGTATAATTTAAATAGTTATACAGTTGATGTTTTAATAGATTGTGATATGTATTCAATAATTTAAACATAATAAAGAGAAAAGGGACTTGTTCACTAATGGATGAGTTTAATAGCCATCTAATAGATTTTAAAATGCTGCATTATTGCTAATGTTTACAAATGGTATTTTGATTAAAAAAGGTCTTTAATTCAAAATCAAATAGTTCTTCTAATCTTGTTAATTAGCTGAAAGTTGAGTGATTACGAGTTTCAAGATATCATTTTATACAATGTCATACTTAATACAACTCTAAGCAATAATGTTTTTAATGTATACACATTAGTATTTAATCACATGAAAATGTTATTAATTGGCTTATCATTTAATGATCAAAGCAAAATTTTATTTGAATGAAAGAATAACTATAAATTATACTAATAAATTAAAAAATAAATCTACAATTTTTCCATAATTATAATAATGTTTACATTGTAAATATTAATAAATATTGTTATTTTTCACATAATATAAATAACCTTACCTACAAATTGAGATGTTATAGATTAGTTAATTAAATTATTTAAAATTAATTCATTAAATTTAAAAACTATTGATAAAATATAAACTTACATTTTCCGTCAAAGGTGGCAAGTTATATTGATATCGTAATATATCTTGAGTACGAAGACATTCTTCTTGAAAATCACAAACAAATTCAAGTTTTCCTAAACATTGGACACATATTACTTTAGGTAATAGATCACTTTCATCTATCTGCAATTAAACATTATTAATTATATTAGTATATAGAAACTGAATTAATATTAACTTACCTACATTTTAAAAGACATTTTCATTTATTGTTAAGTACAGTCGACTTCCACACATTTGCTGTTTTCGGGACCGGAAACATTCACACATTTTCTGTTCCGGTGAAGAAACTGATTGGTTGAAATAAAAGGTTGGCAGAAACTGATTGGCAGTTCCAATCCGTAAACAGCAAATGTGTGAAAGAAAAAGCAGAAAATGTGTGGAAGAGAAAATAAGTGAATGGCAAATGTGTGGAAGTCGACTGTATAAAGTTAGCTTCTTTATAAAAAAAAAGTTAGAATTTAAAAAATGTTAATTGTTTAAAATAGTAATTTAAATGCAATTAAAAAAACTTTGTTAGTAAATAAAAGTATAAATAAAAAAAAAATTTAATAAATAAAATAAATTATTGCACTTATAAAATTATTTCAAAAACAGCATATCTGCAAAGCATAAACAACATTCATTCCAATATACATAAAAGTATCTCTACATTTTTTAATTATTTTAAAATATTATATAACTTTAACTTAATCTATATTTGATTCATTAAATTACTAATATTATTCAGATAAAAATAGAATAACAATTCCTAATCAAAACATTTATTAATTAAAATCAATGCATTATAAAAAATAATAATGTGCAAAAAAAGTCTAATCATTACTAATACAGTAAATATTTGAAATTAGATATACTCTGAATAATTAAATTTTCTGAATGCATTTACTATTTTTTGCATGTTTATTTTCGTCATTACAATATTAACATGCCAAACTTATTAATAAAAAACATAACAAAGACACGAGATAAACACGTAAAAAGAAGCTAAAAAATATAAGCACAGCAAAATACTAGGCGAATATATCATAGTAACAATGTGAGCAAGCAACAGGCGTGCAACAGGCGAGCCACGCAGCAGCAGACACTTCTAGATAACAATCGCCTTAATTACCCCACGAATCTACATTCCAAATTTTTGTCGGTACTCATAATTCGGCCGAAAAAGCGGCAAATTTACGATCTCTAACGAAAAGCGCCCTGTTTCGGTCCGTCAGTGCCACCGGGGCGTTCAAAAAAGATCATTGTGACAGACAAAAACGACGAAAAAAAAAAAAGTACACCGTAGACAATAAAGTTTCCTGTAAGTGTAGGTTAGGGTATTATAGTGTCCGTACAATTCATTGTCGTAATGCAAAACTGAGGAAAGGAATTGGTAATTAAAAGCCAAATCACGCGTGTGATAATAAAACGAAGCGTTTAGAGAGCAAACTTTTGACGGGTAAGCGCGATGGAAAATGAGGTGGAACGCATAAACCGATCGCGAAACCGACAAATCTCACTTACCAGTATATTTATTTTGGCGTGGATTTTTACACCGAGGAACCGTTTCAGGCCTTCCTCGCCGAAGACATCAATGAAAAAGCTCTCTTGTTGGCCGCACAATCGACAAACTTGTGATTCTTTATCATCCTCCTCCATTTTTGTTTACTTTCAAGGCTGCCTGAACAAGTTTTCGACTACTAACGTGTCGCGCTCAACGACGAAAGTACGGCCGCACGTCCCCGCAATCAACCGTCGGCGTACTTTAGGAAAGACATTCGTGTACGTGGCACGACGTTGCGAAGTCACAATTAAATCCAAGAAAAAAGAAACGAAAAATTATAAGAAAAACGTGCACGCCGTCTCCCACCGCTCACTGCACTATACGCGGAGATCCAGTCGAGATTGGGCCAGACAAGCGTCCTCCCTTCTTTATTCAGGCAAAGTGGTAAGGGGTCGTTAGCTGCGCGTACAGTGTTACCAACTTTGCGGATTGAATTACCCTAGAGACATAGTTAGTGTCGGACTTCCTAAGAAATCACTAAGAGCCGTATTCACACATCGACACACGCACACGACACGCGCACACCATGATTTTTAGCGTGGCATCACTGTTGTGTTTGTATGCATGCATGTATATGTGTGTATGTATGTATGTATGATGTAGCATTGCCAACCTACAAATAATGGTGTGCGCGTGTCGTGTGCGTGTGTCGAGGTGTGAATCGGCTCTAAGGGGGCGTTTTTGTTAGCTGTCTGAATTTCATAATGCAAAGCAATGGTACTCAACTTAAAAATTCTAATCCAACCAAACTTATTATCTGCGTATTCGATTTTCATGTAACTCGCGATTTTGATAACTAAATGTGATAAGTTGAAAAAAGATACACAGTTAATTTTGGAACACGTCCTAAGTTAACTTGATCAGTGTTCTAAAAGTCATTTATATATATTCACTTAAGGTAATGCTGTAAGCCTGCTATCACGGAGTTAGTGTTTTTGTAAATATTATTTTAAAACTGTTGATTTAATGCTTAACAAAAGTTTTAGCACATTCTTTAGGCATGGGAAAATTTAATTCAATTACAAAACCAGAATTTTTAACTCAGTTTTAAGCGAATTTCTTGAACGCGTTTTTTTATCATCTCAAAAACGCGTTCAAGAAATTCGCTTAAGGTGATGCAGTAAGTCTGCTGCCACGGAGTTAGTGTTTTTGTAATTATTATTCTGTAAATGCTGATTTGATGCTTGCAATTGATTCAGCATATTTTTTAGACATGGGAAAATTGTATTCAATTAAAAAGTCTGAATTTTTAAATCAATTTTTAGCGAATCTAGGGATCGCGTATTTTTAACACCTAAAAAACGCGGTCCCTAAATTTGCTTGAAACTAATGATAAAAATTCAGTTACATCATTGTTAAATAATCTCCCAGATTGAGAAAATGTGCTGAATCAACAACATCAATTAATTC
>JABFPN010001072.1:0-33607 GCA_022817305.1 Leptoteleia sp. ZL-2020
GAAAATTTTTTTTTTTTTTTTTTTTTTTTGAACAACAGTATCGGTCAATGAAGAAAAACGTTTTGTTGCAGTAATTGAAATATGTACTGAATGCGGAACTCAAATTTCTATTGGAAAGCCATTTTCTCACTCGCTCTTTTGAACAAACAATTTCCCAGGGTTAACAACTGCGAGTTTGTGCTTCATAATTGCATTACACTTGAATACATAGGATTCTTTTAATTCGTGCTCAGAGAGAGATTTATTAACTGTACAATTACGTTAGTAGCTGAAATTCGGCATGACTGCTCATTGTACTTTAATAATCGTTGGTATAAACAATAACACTGTTTTGTTAAACACAAGCGAAAGAAAAAAAATATTGTGCTAAATCTATCGAATTTATTGTTTAATTCTAAAACAATACACTTTAAATGTAAATTTTAGTTGGGTCAGTAAAACAACTTTAAATGTGATTCATCATAAAATTAAATTATTAACACATTCGTAAAATGAAGAGGACTCATTCATTTTATTTCTCTTCAAATTAGATGTCGAAGTGAATTCATTAAAGTCACATGCCATGTGTAGTGTATTATTTATTTTATCAAATTTAAATTTATAAAATTATAAAACATTATGCATTAAATAAATATTATTTTCATCATATATAGATCAATTAAATAATGCAGACAAAACTAAAAATACAATAATATTGCAATCAAACAATAAATTCAGTATTTCATTCTTCATTCTTTTTTTCTCGTAAATAAGTTACGTTAATAACTGCAAAATATCAATTTTAAAATTTTTCATTATTAATACGTGGTCAACATTATTATCAAATTGTGTCCAAGTATAATCTAGTATAATTATTCATAATCGTGACTCGGTATAATTTATTATAAATAAACTTTACTTTAATTAATCATTTATTCAGGTCAAAATAATTTAATTTTTGTCAACGTTACTTTTATCCGAGTGTTTACACATTTCTTTTTTCTAATTAAACATTTGTCGTCGACAATTTTCATACATCTTATAAAAATACTTTTAATTAAATCTAAACAAGTTAACTGTCACAATAACAGAATACCAACGTCACGAGTACTTGAAAGCGTTAATGAATATCGGAAGATAAACGAAGAAAATGAATTGATTAAGATATTTTCATTGCATTGTCTGAAATCGTAATTAGTATTTTCGCCCATCCGGGATTACAGTTTGCGTTAAATAGAGAAACGAGATAGCAATAATAATACAAAATATCATCAAGGACAATTCCAGAATGTGTATCCTGCTTGTGATATAATCCAACGTGGAATAATGCGGTGTATTTACCCGAGCATTTAAATGACGTGACACGCGGAACGTCGCGGAAGTACTCGTCTGACTACATCCAGTTCGCACTACTAATATACGGCGCGGGACTCGGAGATTTGTTTCAAGATGAGATTCGGAGATCCACGAAATTGTATTGCACTTAAAAACCTTTATTATCATCCAGTTGCAAGACCGAGAGTATTATCTGACAAATGAACGTATATATTTGAAACTGTCAAGCAGATACGATACAATATATCAGAATAATTTAATAAACCGTTGTCTTAATTATAATAGGGTTATCATCTTCAGTATCCGGGATTGACAATTATTTGGTTTCACACAGAAAGGAAATTTGAGATTAAATCGAAAGTTCAATACTCGAGTCATTCAATTAAATCTTTCATAAATTGATTAATGTATCTTGCAATGGAATAAAAGAAGAGGATGATCTATTATTTTTAATGTGCCACGTCGGATTTAAATAATTACATCTTAAGTGAATTAGAGTGGAAATAACTTGTTGTATTTAAATTAACTTTTTGCCTACTTAACGATCTTAATGTCAAAATTATTCTACGTTTTATAATGAACCGAGTGATTTAGATAAAATAATGCATAATAATAAGATCAAACGCGTATCAACTCTGAGAAAAATATGATAAAATAATGAATTTAATACGATCAATGTTAGTAATCCGAGGGCACCAAGGTGCTTGTTTTTAAACAAAACAGTTAAAAACATGTTCAACCATGAAAGACTGTACTTTTTGCAGTCTTTTGTATTGTATAACAAATAAATCAACTTAATTAAAGATAACTTTCGATAAAATTCGATCATTAAAAATATATTTTGTCGTTGATTACAAATAATAAATCACTTCAAACGTGTTTTTGTCTTTAATAACCATCCGTGCGTATTTTACTCGCCAATATTGCTGGTATCATAGTGAAAGTAACGTCCCAGTTATTCACGAATCAATATACTTTAAGAAAATGATGGTTGGTCCAAACATTTGCACAGTTTCGATGCAATGCTCTAGTAAAAATGAAATATTTACGACCTATAAAATTTTATATTTATAGCCATATACATGATGATTCTTTAAATTAAAAATATTTGAGAACTACTCTATAATTTATTTCCACATTATATTATATTATACAATTATATACTCAAATATAGGCATTATTTAGCTTACATTATTTGTATTAATCTTATATTGACTGGATTTACCAGTTTTCATGGTTAGTTTAAAGATGCGAGCATTATTTAAAATAAAATAGGGTTCTGTATATTATATACACATTCTTTACTTTGACATATTCTTAATAATTTTTATTTATGACACATGGGGAATCTATATCCTGGGCATATAAAATCTATTTGATGCTAGAGTGCGTAAAAGTCTATTTAATTCAGATTTTATTTGAGCTTAAGATTCTTTCGAATAGAATGGAAGTTTTTCAGTCACGAAATAAATTTCTAAGATTGTATGAATATTAAAAATCAGCAGCACAGCAAAAATTTTAATATTAAACACTATAATATATGAAAACACAGTAATTTTTCCTATATTATATACACGGTTGTGCATTACGGTTCTAGCACAGTTTTTAATTTTTTTTTTCGTTGTGCAAACAATTTATTTTGAAATTACGTTGCGCAGAAACTTGGCGCAAATGTCCTATTGGACTTCCCTAGAAATTGGCGTCATGCGTTCGACTGGCACTGAACTATCGATCTAGATTTAAACGCGAAAATTAATTAAAGTGCATACGAATGAATTGAACGCAACGCCGTAAATTCAACTGATCGATTCATCCGTTAGAAAAACATCGACCGCGTTTTCTACGCTACTACTAATTTATTATGCACCGAATAATTCTTCGGCTCAACACATTTATTCCATTCTTCCTACCATCATTTATAAGATTAATTGTTCGTGTTGACGATTCATGTTGTTATTAAAACTAACATATGGAAGAATTTTATTGTCAAATAATGTGCAATTAAAAAAATTATTTACTAATTTAAATATAAAATTATGTTCAAAAAATCTGTAACCAAAAAAGATGCGGAAGATCAAGAAAACATTTCAATAAATCTTGCGTTTAAACCGTAATTATTGATAACTTTGGTAGATTGGGTCATTATCCTTGATTTTCATTCATTAATAATCAATAATTCTTGATCCATAATTTATAGTAATTTCTTTTGAACATTTACAGCAATTGATTTCGATCCTTTTTTATTGCAGTTATTGGTTAATTGATATCATTAATTCAATTGTCAGCAATGTTATAATAGTTTCTAACTATTATAAAGGTAAAATAAAAATTTTATTGAAAAATAAGTAAAGTCTAAAAAAAATATTCATCCCTCTTGGATGTATATTTTTGCTGTAAACCTTCAAGACGTTTCAGCGTAAAAAGGAGTTTTACTAGAATTTCGTAATCCGGTAAACGATTGCTGGGGAAATTAAAATAAAAAAAAATTATTTTTTCCTCGTTTTTCAATAAAAGTAGAAAAAATATGAGTTGTTTAATTATCCTTCTTATCAAGAGGATATAAATTGGAAAACCGCTTATTTTTCCATGTAATTTCATTTTTTCTTTGCCGATTTAAAAAAAAAAATGCTACCGCGGCGTAATTTCGATCGGGAATTTAATTTTATTTTATTATTATATGCATTAAAATGGTCTCACGTTTTCCTCGACGGTCTTCTTTATTTTCACACTGGCCTCTACAACGGTTTTTCCCGCTTTGTTAACAGCACTGTATAAAAATCCACCGAAGCTCTTCGCTCCAGCTAAGGCCTTTGTTGAAACTGCAAAAAGGAAAACATACATTAAGGCGCCATTTGCACGCGGCAACGCATACGTAATGCGACCAGTTATACATCAGAGCAACCGAATAAATAAAGGCGTTGCTGAGGAAAACCTCTATTAATTTTCCTGGACTATTATCACTTTTCATTATAACAAAAGAGTGACAAATGGCTATAAGTGAGAACAAGGATATAATATAACGCGATGGAAAATATGAAATATATTTCATATAAGTAAATTCCACGAAAATTTAAGACCGAACTTAAAGCCGTATTTTAAAATATTTTTGTTATCAACCTAAGCTTACATCTCGCACCTGTTGCGTTTGCCGATATTAGAGCTACGTTGAAACAATTTTTTCGGATTTTTCCTGTGTTTATTAACAATATATATATTCGGGAGATTTAACTAAAGTCACGGGAAATATCTAATAAAAGAACAAATAAAAGAAGTGAAATACTTTATTTATAATTAGTGCACATTCATATATAAATCCGTATTTTATACGTATAAATTGAACACTAAATTCTACAGTTTTTCACAGCATAGTCAAGTTATTTATACAAAAATGAATAATTTTGCTCATGAATAAAAGTAAAGTACACAGTATTATGAAAGGTCATAAAATACTGTTATTTAACAATAAATTTTACTGTTATTCATAGTAACATTTTTTATTTTCATACACATAGTTTATGCTTATAAAAAAATTACTAAAGTTACGAAAATACTTATTCTCTTCATGAACATAAATCCTGACTTAACAAGTAATCAAGTACTTTTTAAATTTTTAACTCATTATAATGTGATAGTTAAAAAATAATTGATAATAAATTATACTATTTTAAATATACAAAGTTTTAGCAATTTTAAAAATATTATATAGATGATTAACATTTATTGAAAGTAAGTTTTATTGTAATTGTAACTACCAATAAATTTCGGTTGTTTTGATTACACCGTTACGAACGGTTGTTCTTATTTTCAAGCAATACTCGTATCGTCTCAAAAATAACAAAATAAACCATCCACCATTTTTCGGGAAGCACTAAAAAAAATATATTACGAGACTTTCTGAATCTCGTTAAATATTTGTACACAAACGAGTAAGATTTATTTCGATAAAAAAGTAAAAAGAAATATGCAGTTTGCTTTGATTCATTTTTAAATGTTGATAATAAAAAATATGATTTGCATCGTTAGCCAACAAAAGGTGCATTTAATCAGTTCTGAATTTGTTCATGCGGAAGGTAATATGTTTTTGAGAACCGTCGAGAGTTCTCAAGATTCAAAGGCTTTCAAAATACCAAAACATGAAACGTGTACCAGACTCGAACAAGCTGGAAATGTTTTTTCTCGCGGTTCAATTCATAAGAATTATTATGCGGATTTAAATTGATCGTGGAATTCGTAAACTTTTTCTTGAACCGCAGCGTCGTGGAAATGGATATTTAAAATCAACTATCGTAACAACCGAAGTGATATCAATAAATAATATGTGCTTGAATAAAGTTGATGGCACGGCAGGGAAATACGAAGGCAAAACCGAGTTGTTGATTTTCGAGTAAAGGGTCGTGGCAGTGGCGGTGTATTGATCCAAAAAAGATGGACCAAACCAGACCCGAAGGACGTTGTTTTCTGGCGAAGCCAAGCTGACTGCGGATTTTCACTTTCGCGCCGGGATAACTAAAATGCCACGTCAAGAAAATGTAACGTTCTTTGGATCTCCAGAAAAAAATTGTTAATTAAAAGCAGATCCAGAAATACATTGAGAGACATTTATTAGTAGTATCTACTAGATTTTATAACAACAATGCGTATATGTACGCATTTATAATATTCTTTATTCTATGGTGTAGTAAAATATATTTTTAAAAAATTATTAAACAAAAAATGACGTGACCGAGGAATGGAACCCGTTACCTTATAGTTCCCATTCAAGCCATTTACCACCACTCTAAATCGCTATTTACAAAGGCATTCGTATTCGTTAGATTCTAGTGCGAATGGGAGAAGGGCGTGTCCTAAATTTTATCAATCACATATATGTGTAAAGTAGGACTTATATTTTCAACTAATTAACGAACCATTCCATGAATGCAATGGTGATCAGTCTATAATTATAAATTTTAATAAATCTGATTTTAAAGATTTAGGTACATAGAAAATAGTAGGAGAATATAAATTCATATTATATATTATAATGTATTTAAACCAAAAGTAAACTTTCATATTATCAGTTTAAGAACAGCACCGAGAGAAAAGTTTAGAGCAATCACCATTTTTATTAGCAAACTGAGGACATAACAAACAAAATCAAACAATTTTAAACTTTCTTATATACACTGCTTTTTTTCGAATCTAATTAGTACTTCTTAGAAATTCCGTTTGCAATTTTTATTATTCTCTAATTTAAATTTTCAGTTTTAGTCGACACGTTTTTTCAGTTTTATATTAAATATTATAACTTTGTAAAACTTTGTTCTTTTAACATATGTGCCTTAATCATCGCTTTTCCCTTAAAAGAAAAAAAAAACTGATACAATTTTAAATGCTCGTTCGTTTTCCACAATTGTTGATCCACAATCGGAGAACAATTAATTGTTCGTCGGTTAATGAAAAATGCAATTTGATTATTCGACGTGAACTGGACAAATGAATTGAACTTATTTATGCACCATGCTTGTTCAATCGGCGTATCTTTATGGTCTACATTAGAGTACTTTTTGTATGCATTTGCATACACAAAAAGGAAGATAGTGCGCGAAATGTATGAAAATTACGCGATAAAAGTACATCAACTGCGGATGTTTATCTGTATCGTTATCTACTAAAAATGGAAGTGGTACAACGAAGCGCATGCAC
This sequence comes from Leptoteleia sp. ZL-2020, assembly GCA_022817305.1. Classification (NCBI taxonomy): domain Eukaryota; kingdom Metazoa; phylum Arthropoda; class Insecta; order Hymenoptera; family Scelionidae; genus Leptoteleia; species Leptoteleia sp. ZL-2020. Next base: position 7,000 of record JABFPN010001072.1, read on the forward strand.
CGAGTGACATATTTTTGAACTTGCGAATAATAACATTCGGGATAAAGAATAATCCATCAACACAGTCATTCATAAATAAATTACAACTGCGTGTATTACAGAAGAAGAAGTACACTGAGATAAAAGTAATGGTAAAATTAACAATATTTTATATTGATTTAAGGATATCCCTGAAAAATGAAAATATGTACTATTATTAATAGTAAAAGTAATAATCATAAAAGCAACCTTTGGCATTGTTCCAAATTTTACTATCGCTTGTAGCAAACAGATTCATTTTTGTAATATATCTTGAAATTATTGTACATAATATAGTAATTTTTGTATTTTTTTTTTCTTAGTGAATGTAAGGTGTTTTAAAATTTATACGAGGGTTTTTTTTTTCTTCAAGCGTCGTGTAAGGCAAAGAACAAATAGAGATGCATATTTAAGCATTTAACATCTAAAATCGATCATTTTAAATGCACGCGATAGTACGATCACGAAGGGTAACAAGGCGATAGAGAAATGTAAAATAATGATATATAATTTAACGGACAATTTTTCAGATTTACGGGTTAAATTGTAGTATCATGAAATTTGCATCTTATTAAAACTGTAATGGAGAAAAGTACATATTTTGTTGCCACACTGATAGGTTTGGAGAAGTTTAAAGCCGATTGGATAAAGTGGTAGCGAATGACATTTAATGATTTTACTGTGGAAAAATACTAAATCTAATGAGAATCAATGTAAGAAAGTTAAAAAATCAATTTTAAAGTATTTATTTCATTCATTTTAATTGATTTAGTTTAGAATAACACATTGAAATACACATCACATTTATTATATTTATATTGTTACTTAAAGATTTACTTCTATAATCTTTCATTGCTGATATCACTTTTTAAATTTAATGCTTAAACATATACTGATATTGATGTATAAAAAGTAAATAAATCAATTCTCCAATGGTCTAATGTAGTATAAGTTTTATCTCTTTTATACTAACATTTATTGTTTTACCAATATTCTGTGTTTCTAATTTATTTTTTACTGCTATCTTTAATTTAAATTGGCAGAAATACTTTAACTATTTGCACATTTTAATAAAAAATAGCTGAGTTTCAAAGAATTGTCTAATGAACTAAAATTTAAAATTTACACAATGTATATCAATTATATAATAATAATAATTTTTACATTTTAAAGATATTTACGACAAATATAAATCTTTAGGGCAGCAAAATCAAACTTGAGAAGAGAAATAAAAAATAAAGATATAATTTTTATAACATTTACAATGTGAGTTGTGAAATTTACTTAAACTACAAACAGAAAGTTATATTTCAAATGAGAATTTCTGATGAAGTATTTTTATCATAAACTTTACAAGAATATTATATTTTATTTATATAAAAAACTGATAGTAAAAGATGCGATATAAAGAAATGTACTAAAAATGAAAAAGAACATTTAGTTAACACAAAATTTAATTTGATTTCTTAACTATTAATCGCAAATGCAATGACATATGTTTTTTCAATAAAAATGAAACTCAAAATGTTTTTCAATAAAACTGAAAATATATCCAATAAAGGTTTTAAAATTCTCGATGGGAACTGAAACTTTACAACTCCGAATTGGGATGTTATTTTTCAAGAAGTTTTTTTTGCAGTGTAATTTCCGTGTAACAGCATTTCGAGGGACTGTACAATCAAGTTTTTGAGTTCTTAGTTGGCTAGTAGTAATGGATGAGATGTTCATTCCAAATAAAAGTTTTCATAAAAATCACGAACAATTAGAATTTATTTAAAAATAAGAATTTTATAAAGCCATTAATGCAGATGACAAAAACAACTTCTAGTTATAATTTTCCTCACATTATGAGAAAATGTATTATTAGATTATAAATTAATCATACTTTATACCATAAACTTTCAAACTAAAATGTTGTAAAGCGTATATAATTTAAATAAAATTTGCTTTACGATAGATAAACTTTAATTACATTACACTTATTGTTATAATTGTATTATCCACAAGATACATGAGATGCAATAAGTACTTCAATTAATTTAATATTTATTCGACCATCATTTTAACCATTAAATAAGAAAATATACAACTCACCGGCGCCAAATGCTTGTTGGCCTTCCTTATCTTCAGTAGGTGTGCCTTCCAAGCTAGCTGGACCACTGTCAGCTCCCCCCGTGGCACTTAAACAGTTTTTTTAAAATTATTTTATAACACAAAGACTCTTCAAATGAAACATAATTATCTACACAATTACTTAATCCTATAATAAATTACCCTTTTTATGATAACAATAATTAAAATGTTATTGAAAACTTTGCAACAGATTTTTACAACATTAGTAAACATTTTGTGATAGAGTATCGTTAGTTTTTTTGCCAATAGAGAGAAACGCGTTTTTTATAAGCGAAGGGTTTTCACATTCACACGAAAGGTAACGCGTTTTTCCCATGATGCATACGATATTTTATGTCACATTCATGCACTAAGAGCAACTGCGTGCTACCTGTCTTTAGGGGGAGGGGTAGTAATACAATTTATTTTTATAAAGAGCAAACATCTCGCGGGAGCGAAACTATGTTTTACTCCTCAAATAGCTGCTTACGCACCAAGGGAGTTTCAAATGGAAATCCATCATTCCAGGCGAACTTTTACGAGCCAAGCCGTAGGCGAGATTTCTAATCGCATGAAATATGGATTTTCGTGAATCTCCCGTGACGCCTACGTTATTTTACGTCTCGCGGGAGCGAAAAGTGCCATTTTCTTTTTAAACTCCCTCGGGCCTGTAACGGTGTTTTTTATCCCGCGTGGCGAAAAATGATTTTGCTCGTGTTCTCTCTCTCGCGCGACACAAGGAGCAAACCCGTGCTTTTTGTGCATTAAAATATAGCATTACGAGGAGTGATTGCTCCGAAAAGTAACATTTGTACACTAAAATGGTTTGTAAGAAAATAAAAGAGGTAAATAATTAAAAACAAAAGTAATTATTTGCTCGAAGACAAAGGTATTCGAAAATATGAAATAGTTTATTTATTACTTTTATAATCTAATGAAAAAGTTGCGAAAACTTTTAAATGGAATTTTGTTTTCCATGCCGGTTTTATTAAAAGAAAATATCAAAGAGAGGAATTTAGTTCATGCGCGGTTGCGTTCTAATTCCTCATCAAACTATCAAAACACAGTGCTTCTTGGATCCGCTTGAGATCATTATATCAGTGCCAATTAAATTGCTTGCATACTAATAATTTCCTTAATACATATATAAGTAACATTATTTTATGTATAAATATTGAAATGTATTAAACTGCAAATTTGTTTTAAAGATACATTACATGCAAAATTCGCATATTTATTTAGTTGCTCCATTAATTCTTCTATAATGAAAAAAAAAAAAAAATGAAAAGAAGACAAGGTAATTTAATTATGTGAATAATATAAGTCATACATAATCAAATATAAATAGAATAAAACAATAATAATAAAGTGTGAAAGATTACACTGAGAAAAATAACTGTTTATAGAAATTTTATAAATATTTGAATTATACTATTACTTGTATACTCTGAGGAAAAACGAGGGTAAAAAGTATAATATTTCACACTAAACTTCATCACTGCAAGTAAGAATTTCTCCTTGATACCGTTGGCGTAATTAAACAAATGTTTATTCTACTTGCATCCAACTTGTTTCTACAAAAAGCTTCAATATTTTTTGAGTTATAAACCCCTCTGCAGACTACCTAGACTTTATCAAGGGCCAGCATTGTTAGTTTGTTGTAAAATTGTTACTTTCCAGTGATGAAAAGTGTTAATGGAAGGAAATCGACTAACCTGCTAGCATCGTCATCTTTAACGTTTTCCGCTACCTGTGTGGGATTTGTCGTTTGAATCTCGCTTGTCTCCTCCGGTGCAGGCTCGCCTTCGGCTGCGCCAGCCGCACCCCGACTCAATCCCGGTATTCCACTACTTAACCATCCACTCATTTGCGATTTTACACCCGCCAGCATGTCGAGTTTGCTGCCACCTTTTGTAGGACTGCAAAAATGCAACAATAAACGTATTCATTTCACCTCCACGTGTAAAAACAAGAAAATAAAATAAAACAAACAAAAGCAAACCAAAAATGAAAATAAAATAATTACCTTCCTAGGAATTTTTTGTTTAACCAAGATCTAAAAATGGGTATGAAAGGTCAGCATCTAATTAATTGCCTTCGAACTACATTCTTGAAAGATGTTTCCTCTTTTTTTTAACAAACATTTTTCATTTCAAAATTACTCTTTGATTCTATGATAGATAGTTTATTTTTCATCCACTGATGCATAACAAATATAAAAATAATAACGCAAGTGAACATTGTAAATCATTTTTTTAAATCATTTACTTCTAGTCTGCAAAACGTAATACTGGTAAATTAATTAAGAACTCATTTCCCTAAGTGAATGGGTCAAAAAGCTGAAATCAAATACTGCATAAAAGCACATTTAATAAAATATTCGTTGTATTTTGATGGTCCACCAAAAGAGGTCGTTTAGAATGAAATAAATTTAAATGATCGAAAACCCTCAAGGGCTGAGATAAGATGGAAAATTCTCTTATTGCAACTGAAATGAAAAATAATATATATGCGAACCAAAAAATTACATTTCGTAGAGGGTGATAAATAGTACAATTCATTCAGAAATATTTATATCCATATATCATATGCATATAAATATATTTTATATATTTCTTTTCATAATTTATTGATTCGCCTTTTCCGTAGCATATTTTTTTCGCATTGACACGTTATTATTTTTCTTTTGACAATTTATATCTCATCCCATACAATTCTCCATCATCTTAACACGTCTCGCTTAATTTATCACATCCCAAATTCTTTTCTGTACTTTTTTTATCAACACCTTCTGTAATTTTATTACTTTCTTTAGTTCAATTGTTTCCACGTTATTTTCATGGGTTTTTTTCCTGTCATTTCGATTATCTTTTGTTAGATTACTTTCCTTTCAATATACAAGATGATCAAAAACAAGATATTAACGATGACTTTAATTTTTATCCAAACATACACATATATCCATGTTAGCAGTGTATTACATTAACGTTATTATTTATTAATTACTGTTAATCAGTTATATATTATGTAATCATTAAAAATTATACAGTTGTAAATAAAGTTACTATATATAAATTTTATGTATGACATTGTTTTAATCTAATGGTATTACTTATAAATGTTAGCTTTTATAAATGCATAATTAAAAAGGAAATAAAGTGAAGTAATTGACATTTAAACCTTTATTAAAAGACAAATGAATATTTTACTGATGAAATGGAAAATTTAATTCTTTGCTTAATGTCTTACTTTAAAAACAGGTGCTTTCAAAATTTAAAGTGGATATGTTTGACACTACAATTGAATTTAATTTTTCTAGTATTCAGGAAAAAATATGAAAAAAATAGTATTATATTATTCAAGTGTTCAACTTGACTATTACAAAATATAATGATGCTTTATGAGTAGCCATTAAACATTACGATCTTCGATATTAAGTTTTATAGAAATAAAAGTGCAATTCTTGTTCAAGTTTACACTAACTCATAAACTGTATCTTTCATCTGCATACATCAAACAATAAAATACCATATAAAAGAATGTAGATTCATTTAAACAAGTTCAATTGCTATATTGTTATTCGTGCTGTAATGGGATGAAGTTCTGTGCTAACTAAAAGCAGAATATTTATTCTGATTTAATTAAAGATTTTATTATATTTTATGCATTATTTAATAAATTTTATTACATTACAAAAAAATGTAAAATTTAATTTATATTACTCATATATTATTAATAATGAATGTTTGTAAGTTATTTAAATTGTCAAAGTTTCAGCAATGCTTTATTTCTCCTGTTGTAATAATAAAACTTCCTAAAAAGCAAAGTTCCTTGTGAACATTATGTTATATAATTGAGTATAATACATGAATTAAAATTACAGTGAAAAGATTCAAATTATTTTATGATAATCATATATTATTTACAATGTATTTTTCTCTCATTCTTTGATGAAACAAAAGTTATATAATAAAAAATGTAAAAGATTTTGATTAAAAAATATTTGTTCAAAATGTTTCACATAAAACTCATTATTAAACTCATTAACTTAAGGAAACAAAACGTGTCCATACCTATAAGTCTTAGTAAAATATTTTGTATTATACATTTCATTATTTTTCAATTTTTTCAAAGTTATCTAATTACAAATTGTCTCCATTAGATCTCTCCAATTTATATAATATAATTTAGGTTATGTTTAAGAATATATACTTAATATTTACAGTAATGCTATAAATTTGACATTAATTAACCTTTGAGAGATTATTGTTTTCATGTTGAAGTATTATTATGTATTTATATATAATTTAATCATCATGCAAATAGTAATTTTGCCTTAACACAGAGAAAATGTTAACTCACGATATGTTAAAGTTACTATAATCTTTATACTTTTATTTATAATTCTAAACTTTTTTCTTTTTTCTTCCTGATGTTACTTATTAATTTATAAAAAAATTAATCTTTGAACTATTAAAGTAAGATAATAATATAAGAAAATTAAAACTTGAATAAAACATCATTTATTATACAATAAGTAAACACTTTGTTGTTATTATTATCTTTTACCTGAAATCACTAATATTATATAAGCTATATATATATATATATATATATATATATAATAATAACTTATGAGATTCAACAATCAATGAAATCGACTTGCATGCTTTTAAGGTGAGAATTAGACTTAAATTGGGAACTGTCAATGCCATTGCAAATATTTATCTTGTTAAAAATTGGGCTTCTTGTCAAAGGCAAACGACACATTAAAAAAATATCGACAGACAAAGCTGCAATCTTTTTTAATTGATCGCTACATCTTTTTTAAATCGATACTTATTACATTCAATAATAAATACTTTTATTCTTCTGTCAAACAGATAAAACAAGGCAGTGGACATTTAGATGCTACTTATCAACCTCTACAGAAACATCAACAAGGCCTGGGTAAGTGTACTTTGTCTAAAGAAAAATAATAATATCAGATAACGATAATAAACTACTCATTACGTGAACATAAATAATAATAATAAGCGAAATAAAGGAAACGCTTAAAAACAATAACAAACGTCACATGTCGCGTATTAGTTATCTGTCATTAATCTGTCATGTTCAGCCTCTGTGCCGTGTTCCTCGGTCAATAAATAGGCGAATTTAAATCTTTTATTTTGAGCGCAGAATGTCGGAGGAATTATGTGTAAATGTGTACGTGAGCGGGGCGAGGAGGGCAGGGCGAGCCGTGAGACACAAAGCCAACCGAATCGATCGCTGTACCTCATGTCTTTCTTGTCTACAACATCAAAATCGCCTTCCACGTTAACGTCTAATTCCGCGTTGGCGGGCGGTGGCGATTCGTAATCGGGTTTCTTGGCCATCCAATTGGACACCTGGTTCGTTAAGCCGGAGAACATTTTTTCGGCACCTCACGGGCTTGACACACGTCGATCACTTATACGTTGGTCGCGCGTACTTCGCGGCTACGACGCTCGATCTCGCGTGCACTGTCACTGTCAAATTGTCGACCGAAATCTGGGCGAGAGAATATCACGTTATTCGACCCGATGAATCAAGCCGTCTTCGTCTTCGCGACCCCAGAATCACAGACTGCGTATGTACATCGCGCGGCCCAATGCGCAGCCGTGCTCGCGCAGCCAGAACAAGCACTGCCAGCGATAGCGCGCGCAAACCCAAAAACCTACTGTGCCGCGCGACCGCTGCGCGCCACGGTGATCGATCCCCCGAAATTCTGATTTTCGGTTTTAACGCGGAAGCATTTTGGGATTAGAGTTTATTGACACGGTGGATTTTGATGAATTGAGCACGAATGAAAAGTCGGGGGAAGCAGTTGTTTACTCAAGTCTTCCAATGAGTTGGACTTTACAAGGGTCCAATTTGTTATTTAACATTAATATTTTAGGGCATAAACCTTCTCATCTTTCTATAATATAGTTTTATGTAAATTAACGATACTTTCATTATTTAAGTATGAATAAATAAATAATATTAATTTGGTAAACACAATCGCTAATTCGGAAAAAAGAAAAATAAATAAATTAATAAATAAATTTATGATTGTTTAATGAATATATAAATTATCTAGATGAATGCATTTATTGTATTCTATATTTATAAACTGATAAACTAGTATATTTTAATTAATTTAAAATTAATTCAGTCCGATTACAACTGATATTTTTATTGCACTTAAAATATACATATAAGTTGTAAATGTTATAAATATTACATTTTACATTTAGTACTTACCTTTTTAAAATAATGCTTCACATTAACTAATGCAGTAACTTAAAATTCAAACTAACTAATACGAATTATTTTATAATTACCTTGTAGATAAATAATTAGAATAATATTTCATAAAGAAATTGTAACAATAATGTTACATTATCTATATGCTACACGACCATGATTTAGCAGTCTCAAAATTTATCTTTTTTTTACAATTTTATACAGGTTCTCACGAATTAGCACATATATTTTATGTATTCCTGAATGATGGAAAACATGGAATTATTTGTTGATCAATAAAAAAATATCACATTTGATTGGAGGGTTCCTGGAAAAAAGAGTGGCTCTGCTATCAGGGGCTAATTCGTGATTGTGTAATGTATGATTTCAGATATTTGTGATACAATTTAATTTAAAGTAATTACTAATAAAATATTATCACTTTGTTAGTGAAGTTCACGAATAAAAATTAGTTTGGTAAAGAAGTTTATTATTTTCAAAATGATTCAAAAAATTTGAGTAGTTATTTTTTCAAATATGAATATTCATATTATCTGAATTTTCATGTAATTACAAAAAATATTAATTTATAAATATAATACATATTTATTATATATCCTATTGTAATATGCAGAAAAAAATAAAAAAGTCTACAGTCAATAATTCCAATGCTTATATTTAAACAATATAATATATACAGAAACATTTATTTTGTACAACCGTTATACTATTTTAATCATAAATAAAAACATAAGTAATTATTAGGTCATTTACACAAGTTTTATTATAAAAGTTTGTATACTAAAGATTAATATATTCACAAAATTCATGTATACATTCATATAATCAGTTGCATTAGGAACCAAAAATAATATCATATTGACAATTGATTATTGTCTTAGATTTGAATTATTATTTATAAATTTATAATGATCATAACTTACATAGATTAAAAAAGATTTATGCACTTTTATTATTTATTAAATACATAAAACATTTATTTAGAATACTCACTAACATAAGTTGTGTATACATCTGATGCATTATACATAAAATTAACTATTCCAAACTTATATATTATGAATCAAATGTGTACAACAGCTCATGTTCATCATTAATTTCAATTTAATTTTAGTATTATTTCTCAAAAATAATGTATAAAAATTCATTAATAGATTTTGTTTAAATACATGTACTCAAGGCATTTTTTATAATTATTATTTTATTTTCAATTTCATCCAACAAAATTAAGGAATATTTACTGTTAATTGAATTTTCATCAGAGGAATTTCATTTAGAAGAGTACATAACATATACTAAATTATGATACATTGTACTTATTATTACATTTTGAAAGGTGCACTTAATGCAAGTCTTTTAATTGATAAATATAACAAAATTTGTTAAAAATTAAAAATTGTTTGAATATAATTTTTTTCATTTTTTTATTATTATCTTTTATTGCAAAGTGATATAAAAAAAGCGCACTCGTGTGCTATATTCAAAATTATAGATAACTTCATGTTATTGTTTAGCGCTTGTTACTCAAATTTTCAAAAGTAGTATATATACTTCCTTTTTTATGAGTCATTGATTATTTACATTTGATGAACAAATTCGACTGATTTCATTATAAATAATGTAGTGTGCCGGTAGAAAATTACTTCATAGAACAGTAACTTTGGCAATTGATGTTTTATTATTTAAATCAGTCAGGAAATAATCAATATAAAATTATTGTTAATTTCTTGGGGTTTGACAGCTGTTTCCAGGAGCTACAGGCATTTCTCCTTGTGTATTTTCTCTCATTGGAAGCTATAAAGAAAAAAATATTCGTTTAATACAAATTTTTTAAGAAAGAATGTATATTATGTTCCCAGTCAAATCATCAATGTTATTAAAACATATAAAATCAATATAAATTATTTTAAAACAACTTAACTTTAGATTATTTATAAAAGCTTTGTATTATTTGATTTATTATTACAAAAAATGAAATAAAATTTTACAGAATTGTAAGTTATATAATAATTTAATTTTGAATTGATATATTTCCTGGTTTATATAGCATAAATAATATGTTAGAGTAATAATATAGAGGAAATATCAAGCTTTTTATAGAAATAAGCATAGAAACTGTTTAAAGCAATAAATTTGTTTGTTAATAAAAGTAATTGAATTTCTATAAGATACACAATTCACTTTTTAATAAAATGAACTTTTTTATTAGTGAAAAAAGTATCAAATTGTTCAAGTACTCTAAAGAAAGGTTTAAATGATTTACCTTAACATAAATTTGATGTTTCAACATAGCTGCACGAAGTATCATCATACGAGTGCGTCTCTGATATTCTTTTCCTAAACTGATTGACTTTTCAAAAGTTGTGCTACGTTGATCAACATCTTTGGCATATAAAATCTAGAAAATTCATTTATTTTTTAAATAGATTCACCCAACTTATATATATATATATAGAGGAAAATTATTTAATTACTCAAAATAGATTAATTATAAAATACTTAAATTATTATATGCAAAAAAAATGTAAAATAGATATTTATCAATGTTATTTATAATAACACATTTAAACGCGAAGAAAGTGTAGCAATAAAATATTTATTAATATGTGCAGAAAACTCATGACGTAAAAAATTTCTTTTTTTGCAAATTCAGATTTGAAAAGTAAACAACAAACCTTATTATGTGAATCTATGCGCGCTTGAATTTGTCCATCTAAAATAAGCTGCATAAGTTCATCTTCCAATGCAGATACAGTCCTGTTAAATGCCGTAGCCATACGTCTCATATCTGCGCTCAAATATGGACTGAAATATTGTATTAATGCTCTATTTCTTATTTGTGTGTACAGTACGTTTACATGAGGGGCAATATACATATCCAAAAGAATGTTATCTCTGATTTCGTCCAGCAATTTTAAACAAGACGCATATTTTGATTCATAAAACTTAAAAATAATATCTCTGAGTTGTGGTTCAAGTTCAAGGAACAATTTGAACGAGCCACTGAATATAACTTGCTTCTGCAGTTCTTGTCGGTCAAAAGTGGCCAAGGCACATAGTCCTCCGTACAAGGCGACATTACCTGGTGATAGCAGTTCAGGGAAATCACAGTGATCTAACGAAGCTTGCAAGAAAAGTTTTGCTGCAGACTTGTATTTACGAGTAGCTAATTCAGCTAAGCCTGCAGCTACTTTCAACTTTGTTACTATGGCATGGTTATTATCTTTGCCATGCATGTCAGCAAAGTCTGGAGTGTTTTCTGCTTTGGTTACATAACTAATAACATGTGTCCAGTTTTGAAGATAAACTGATACCTTTAATACATTCCAGCACATATTAACTACATGTTTGCCACTGGTACAATAATCGCGAGCCCGCGAATAGCATTTCAATGCATTGTCCAGGTCTCCACAATCCAAATAATGATCGCCGAGATCATCATGGCCTCTTCTAATACTTTCCTTTATTGAATTACTTTTGTAATTTTTCAAATCCGTGTCATATTTTTCTAGTTTTAGTGCCGCTTTTTTGGACCGCGATTCAACCCAAGCTTGATCTACAGTCGGGTAATCTTGAGAGGTAGATTGGGCAGCTACATCAGGTAGACCCATATTCAGAGCTAATTGCAGTTTTTGATGTAATGATAGATACAAGGAGACGTTGTAAGTGGTCATCACATAAGCAATGGCAATTTTTAGAGCTTCTATTCTTAATGATGGACAATGATTTGCTATGTAAATAAGTCGATATAATTTTGCATGGCCAGTGTAACTATTAGCATATGATTCCAAATCCTGAAAATAATATATAAATCAGAGATGTGACTAAGTAAAGTAATGAAAATATAATATAAAGATATATAAACTAAAATTTCATTTTTAATAATTTAATACTTGAGCAATTCTATCTCTATGAATGTGACAACTTTCTGGACTTGATCAAAATGATTGTGGGAAATTGTAGTGTATATATTATATATATAAATGTTTTTTGTATAAAATTAATTATATTTAATTATGTGAAAAATGTCCAATATATAGTTCCAGCAGTGGGAACTCCAAATCATTCATCAATATATTGCAGTCAATTGTATTATTACTCTGTTTATATAAAAATAATACATTGTAATGTGCAATGAGTTTATAACATTTCAAATTGTTAGATTTTGTGTTTTGATTATTATTGTATCTTATTATTTATTAACTTTTTCACCAATATTTTTGATCCTCAATATAACCTTTTTAGCTTAAAAAAACAATCTCAACTAATATTAAACTAATCAACATTAAAATATAAAATAAATCTTCAGTTGCAAAATAATAAAATTCTTTCATTAATTATTTGAACAGATATTAACTTCTCATAACCAATAAAATAACTCACAATATAATACTACACGAATAATATATTATGGAATCTATTGACAGTTTAAACATATTTTTGTAAATAATCATTGATTTCAACATATTTCTGAGTAAATGGTTTGCTATGGGGGACAAATAGTGATAGGTTATGTTTATTCTCGACTCACTAAAGTTGGATTTTCGACGATATAAGGCTCTTCTTCCGTGTTGTCGTTGTCCTCGGCTACGGCGTCCACTTGCATTTGTTCCATCGCATTATCTTGTGGTGGTCGTAAGTGGAAATTTGGCATTGGCATTTTCTCACTAAAAGATCTTGGATCGCGGATTTGAATCCTAAAGGGTTATATTTCTCCTTTCTTTCGTCGTGGCTTTGTCAACAAACATTTGTCGCTAACAATCGTGCACTATTAGAACAGATTAAATCCCCGGATCTTGGATTTTTTATTCAAAAAGTGTTTTTGTCAAATCCGAACCTCCGGAGATAAAAGTGTGTTATTTACAAAACGCAGGAATTGCAGATCGTAGGGGGCGCTTCATTGAACCTTCACGTACTGAAATAATCTGCGGATGTCAACTGGAAACAGTTTTGAAATCAAGTAAGTCATTGTTTAATTAAGTGCAGTCATTTTTGCTTGTTTGTATGAATTTTAAACCACATTGTTCTGTGATTTGATTGTTTATTTTAACAGCAACACAATTAAATTTGTTTTCACAGCAATGTCCATGTGTATTACAAATAGATTTTTATCTTGGTAGATTGGTATTACTGCTTCATTCAGAGTGTATGTTATAACTTTGGGTTAACCGGTGGTGTTTGTAAACTAAATTTATATAACCGTACAAAAAAGGTAGACAAATTTTATATTTACAGGTATATCTAATGTTAACAAATTATTTATACTAAATTGTTTGTAATTTTTGTATTTTATAACATGTTTAGCATTGTAGTAAAATTTCCATTTTATTTACAAGTTATGAAGTTAACCTTCAAAATGAAAGACTGTGTAAATTAAAAATAAATACTCATTAAAACTTGATATAATTATTATGATCTTCAAATAATTACTGATATAATTATATTAAAATGCCAATTACTACTGAATATATTGTTAAATTGGAATTAATAAATAATGTGAAAGAATAATCTTTTTATTTTACTTAATGTTTACATAAACTTAATTATTTGTGGTATTGATAGGCATTTTTATGTCTGAGATCGCATGATAATAACTATAGCAAAAATTGAATTAGTTGTCATTTACTAACATTAATAATTTATTAAATCATCAACAGGTAATCAAGATGTCAAAGGCAATAGCACACAAGTTAGATGAGAAGCAAAGGACTGATGATATAAAAATTTCAAGTAATGTTTCATTTACCCAAATGGGATTATCAGAAAATGTTGTAACTGGATTACTTAATTGTGGATTTAGAAAACCATCTCCAATACAATTATCTGCAATACCTATTGGAAGATGTGGTTACGGTAATAAAATTATTTCTTTTACCAAATAAAAAATACAATAGAATGTGTTAATAAAACTATTATATATTTATTTTTTTATTCATTTATTTATTCACATATTTACCTGTTTCTTCTATAATACAAATATGATAACAACATTTTTAGACATATGAACCATAACAATTTCTACAATTAAAAGTATAATAAAGGATATTAATTATATACAATTTAAGGATATAGTTATATATGATAAATAAAGCGAGACAAACGTTATAATTAATATACTAATTTTTATAGATTTAATATTAAAAGCCAAGTCAGGTACAGGAAAAACTGCAGTGTTTGGTATTATTGCACTGGAGATGTTAGAACTTGAAGTTCAATCCCCACAGGTTGTCATATTAGCCCCTACAAGAGAAATAGCTGTACAAATCTCACAAGTTGTCAAATCTATAGGTTCTGGATTAAAAGGTGGGGCATTATTATTATAATATTATTATTATTCAAAAAATATTTATAGATTATTACAAGTGATATATTTTATAATGTGTATATATTGTAGGCCTTAAGGTGGAATGTTTTATTGGAGGTCTTCCAATGAATGATGATAAGAAGAAACTTCAGTATTGCCAAATAGTGGTGGGAGCTCCTGGTCGAATAAAGCATTTAATTGAAAAGAGTTTATTAAAAGTGGATAAAGTTCGCTTGCTTGTATTAGATGAAGCGGATAAATTAATGGATACCAGTTTTCAAAAGGATATTGAGTATGGACATTTTAATTTAATTATATATCTTGAAATATTATTACTTTTGTATATAAATTTATGTATTCATTTATTCTTTTTAGCTTTATTTATTCAAAATTGCCATTAAATAAACAAGTCATTTCGTCTAGTGCAACTTATCCAGGAGATTTAGGAACTTTTCTGAAAAGATATATGCAGTCACCTGTACTATCATCCCCGAATAATGATGGTCCAATTTTAAAAGGGCTTAAACAGTTTGTTTTAATAGTACCATATCATCCTAATGTAATGAGACAGGTATCTAAAAATATTTTTCTACTTTTGTTTGTTAAAAATGAATTTTTTATAGTTTTGGTGAACAGCTATTTTTATTGCAATTTTAATAATTTATATCATTTCAACAGGTTCAAATTAAAATTGAGCATATTGTTAAGATTTTAAAATGTACACCTTATAAACAGTGCCTCATATTCTCCAATTATCAAACCAGGTAAGCATTCTGGAGTGTGTCAAATGAAGTTGATGTCAGATTCACTTTTCATCTGAACGAAAACGCACCGTTACTCATGAAAATGCTTATTTGAATTTTAACACATTTTTATTTTAAATTTTAGAGCTCAGTCTGTTTGCAATAAAATGATATCTTTGGGTCTGCAAGCCATATTCATAGCTGGAAATCAGGATATGAAGAAGAGGTTGGACACTATACAAAAATTAAGAGATTTTCAATGCAAAATACTGTTAACAACAGATCTGACCGCAAGGGGAATTGATGCAGAAAATGTAAACTTAGTTTTCAACCTGGATATTCCTTTGGATGGTGCCACTTATTTGCACAGAATTGGAAGGTCTGGACGTTATGGTTCGAGAGGATCTGCAATTTCTGTAGTTTCAGAAAATGAGCTGAAATCTTTTAGAGTCCTTATGGGTATAATTGGGGGGAAAGATTTTTCAACTTTGAAACTTCCGATCAATTATAAGGGTGATATTTGGGGTGACGACGATATTGCTTATGAAAAAATATTTGCTTTGTACGAAGAAAAGTCAAATGTTAATGGTATTGAACATGCTAATGGAATTGTAAAAAACAATAAACAGCATAGTAATGGAAGTAAAAATGCAAATTCTGATGAGAAAAAAGACACGAAAGAAATGACTAGTAAAAAAAATAAAAATTGTTGTTTGTCTGGGCCTAAATTAAATAAGACAAAGAAAGGTCATGATAACAGATCAAAACAAGATTTTTCGTTACAATCAACGTCCATAATGAAAATCTTTGATAATCTTCAATGGGAAAATATAAATTTGGAATTGACTGATAATGATTCTTCAAATTGGCAGGTGAAAAACAAAAATGTGAATTTCAGGTTTAACATTCCCAATTTTCAAAAAAGTATTCCTAATGAAGATTATAAAGATATAATATCTAATTTAGAGTTTGAAATGACAAATTCTACAGAAGATAACGAAATCGAATATAATATAGAAGATTCTGAAAGTATTGTAAACGATCAAAATATGGATCAAAATTCAATGACTCACGATATAATAAAAAGGGTATTAAAAGACAATGATAATACTAACAATGATCTGAAACCTGATTTTATAATGCTACAATGTCTAGAACAATACATTTCGAATAACACTGTAAATAGTGATAAAAATGATACTTTGACCGATGAAGAATTTGTATTGGATAAAGTAACGGAATGGAAAGATTTACTTCAATTTGAAATAAATTGGCTTGAAAAATACTTGGCTAAACCAGAATATTTTGTTATAGATTATGGACATAGAAGAATTTATAAAAATTATTATTCTGCTATGAAAACTTTTTTGGAAATACAGAAAAGAGCTCTTCTTTGTATATATCCGGAAATTCAAAATGAACAAGAAATAATTAATACGTACATTCAATCTGAAATGAATACGAACCATAGTTTATTAGATATGTTTAAAGAAATAGAACAATTTAAAGATAGTAATCGCAAGGAAGGTCGAATATTTGATTATTTTCCATATCCTATTGACGCTGGTTCTAGTTTTCCTCAGTTACGCTTTTCAGATGATGAAATTAATGAATATAAAAATGCTTTAAGTTATTTACTGTCCAGTGTTGAATTTCCTCAAGAATACAATCAGTTGAAAGAATCTTTACAACATGTTGATAATGAATATTTGCAAAATTTAGAGGATCTTTTGAAATTGCAAAATAGCGATATGACTCATGAACAAATAATGTCGGTTATTAAAAAATGGAAAGAGGAAAATCATGATCTAATATGCATTGGGTGCAAACGAAATAGTTTAAATAAAAATAATGAGGCTGTTATTTCTAATAATGCAAAATGTAATGTTAAATTTGTCGATGAAGAAAAAGTAAATCAAGAATATAATCAAGAAAATCAAGAAAATAACGTACATTCAGTTGAAACTGATATTAAAAATAATATTTCTGAAAACAATTTAAAAACAGTTGAATTTATACCCGATGAAAATGCTTCTGGTGATAATAAGAAAATTAATAGGGTTACTCAACATATTAATTTGAATGAAATTAACACTTCAAATAAACTTGATGCTCGTACTGAATTTTCAGAACAAGAGACAGTTACCTTTGAAATTATGAATGAACAGCTAAAAACTCAAAGTGCTGAAAAATTACGTAAAAAAAAGAAACATGACAGAAAATTACTAGATAAAACTAAGAAATTTGATGAAATTGAATCCAAAAAAGATAACTCTCAATTGAGTTATACCTCTGATGATGTCAAATCCACTGAAGGTATATATAATTGGATTCCAGTCAATGATTCATATGATTGTATATCAGATAATCACCTGGACACAAATTGCATTCAAAATGAACCAAATTTGAATGGAGTGAATTATTGCAACTATACTTCTGATATTATTTCTACACCAGTATCAAAATCACTTAAAAATAAGAAACGTGACAAAAAATCTCTAAAGTTATCAGATAAAACTTTGAAAATTGATGAAGTTGAATTAAAAAAAAATGATCCTCAATTAAGTAATACTTCTGATGTCAAATCTGCTGAAGATATATATAATTGGATTCCAGTTACTGTTAACGATACATCTTATTATTCATCGAATAACTATACAGACACAAAATATATTCAAAATGAAGTAAATTCTAGTATAGTGAACAACTATTCTTCCGGTAATATTTGTAATAAATATAATACAGAAGAAGGTGAAACTAACATTGAACTGTACTTTCAAAATTTAAGAAGGCAAACTGATCAATTACACATGGAAATGTATTACTCTGAAATGATGAATATGAAATGATTAAATTTTAAGTTTTAAAGGTACTTAATAAATTAATACGTAGTCATTAAAGAGTATATTTATTTTGAACATGTAATGTATTCGTCGACGTATTTATATAATTGCTTGTAAGGTGCTGTCTCCTGAACTCAAGTTTTTGTGAAGATAAATTTAAAAGAAATTCTCACATTGTTGCAATATAATATAAAACTGTAAATACTTTATATTTTTACAATGTTAATATGTATATGTAAAAAATGTATTTATGTCAATAAAATAATTATTAATACTGTTTTATAACTATTTTAAGACTGCATTCTTGAATTCCTTATGCAATATTAATTTAACATTTTTTTATACTTTATACAATTTATAACGTTTATGTACATTAACATTTAATTATTAATAATTTCCAATTTAATTACTTGGAAGCTTTCTAAGTAAATTGTTTTAAACAACTTTTTATTTACTTTTAGCTAATTTCCTATCAATTTTTAAAATGATTTTAAATTTCAAGTGTGTGTCCAGTTAGTATAGTAAAAAAATTAAATTATCTACATTTTACACTTTCTTAGTTTTGTTAAAATAGAGTGTAAAAATATTTTTTCGATTTATTTTACATTATAATTAATATGTTTTAAAATATAAGACAACCGTCATGTTTAAATTTTAGCGCGCAAAAAATAAAAACGTTTTTTATTTACCTTCTTATTTTATCGAATTTTGTTGTAAATTTTATTTAATTAATATACGTATAAATATAAACTGGCAAAATTACTGAAGTTACTTGCATATTATCTATATTACATAATTGATTTTGATAAATGAATAGTTTTTATTATATTTAATATAATAAATGCATTGCATTTATTTAAAATTGTTTCATATATTTTTTTATGAATTATCATAATACAAGTTGTTTTCATGCTTTAACTTGTTTTCCTTTATTATATTTGTCTTTGTAGGACGTGATTGGTGTAAATAAGGAGCTATATAATAAACCATAAAAACGTTTTGACAAAAGTATTGAAAAAAAGTTACGTAATACATCATTTTTATTAAATATTAATATTTTTAATGTTGTTTCATAGTTATTCTATTAGTAATTCTTAATTTTAAACTAAAAGTTTATATTTGAAATTCATAATTATTTGTTTACATCATTCTCGAGTTTTAAATGAAAATATACAAGTCTATCTGACTTGCGTAGTATAGACATCCCGCCTTTTTACTTTGCACGGTTGGCTATTCTGCTTTCTGCTGCAACCTGTGTGCGGATGGACGTACGGTGATTGGCGTGATTTTCACGTGTTTTTCGTAGCCGGTATCAAAACATCGTTTGTTGTTTTCGTTTATCCTTTAAATATTTTTAGTGTTTCGGTTTTTTCATTGCGCATAACGCGTTCGGTAATTTATTACGCGGTTCGGTTGGAATATTGCGTCGCGACATTTCGTTGTTTCATAGAAAGTGAGAATGGAGGCTCCAAGAAGATATTTTAACAATATTCCTGTTGTTGTCGTTGATGATCATAATGAGGTGTTAATTGTTTACAATAATTGCATATAATTTTTATAACTTTAACATATTTCAGACAGACATGACTTTTTAAAGAACTATGATTATTCTCATGTAGCGAACCTCAATCACGGTGTTGTTGTTTTTTTCGCGAACCGTGCACCGAGATTTGTAATCATGTATTGTTTTTAAGCTAATCTATGTTTCATAAACGTAGTAACTATCTTATTTTTTATATTTAAATAACATTTTTAATTTTAGTTAAACGCATATAAAATTTTCCTAATATTTGTTTCTTTTTGGATAGGAAATAAAATGTTTTAAAAATAAAACACATTTGTATAAGTTTTTAAATTATTTAAATAATAATTGTATAATATTTTAAAATATTTAAATATTTTATTTTTTAATTATAAATTTTGTTTTCATAATTTATAATAAATGTTGTAGTAAAATAGTATAATTTATGTAATGATTTTATATTGATAATTATTTCATAAATAATTATTAATATTTCTAATTAATCTCTTTAAAGCAATAAATTGCAAAAGTTAATAACAAAATATTTAAAAAATAAAATTAGTTTAATTATTTAATTAAATATATGTAATAATTTAAATGATTTATAATGAAATTAAAGATGATTTTAAAGTTTTAATATTTTGCATATGTTTTATAAAGACTTATGGTAGTTATTTTTTTAAAGATTAATGATAGTTACATAACATTTTAATATGATGAAATATTTTATATTATTGTTTTACATATAATATACAATTATTTTAATACTTTACAAAATCATTTAATTAAATTTAATGAAATTTAAGAAAAAAATTAAAAATAAAATAAAATACTTCATACAGAAATAAATGTATTGAATATGATCTGGCAGGCCTTATGTTCCATGTATATTTTTTAATATTTTAAAAAAAATATTTATTAATTTAATAAAGATTTCCTTAATTAATACTGAGTTAAAATAAAATGTCAAGTCTTTTAGAAAGATATATAACATTATTTGATATATTTATTGATTATACATTAGTGGTGTGTATGAAAGCAGTTTATTATGTAGCATTGGTACAGTGGTTACAGTTGAATTTTGTATACTGAGATATGATTTTAAATTTTTAAGTTTGTAAATTTTTAGACTTACCACTGGGTGGATTTATTTTATAATAAATTGTTGAGGTGCATATTTTTTATTTTGTGAAATTTCTTTTATGACTTTGTATATTTAACGCACATATAATTTTATTTTCCAGGTATTACCTCATATTTATCGATGCTTGGGGTCAAGGCATTTACCATTTAGTGGAAATGTCTTAATTCATCTCGATTCTCATCCCGATTTGCTTTTGCCAAAGAACATGGCATCTGAGGATGTATGGGATAAAGAAAAGTTGTTTAGGTAACATGATTTAAATTGATTGATAAATAATTATTTTAAATATAAATTCATGAAACATTATTTTAAATAAACTTGTAATAAATAAGTCCTAGAAAGTATTGTGTATAGCTTAAACCTCAACCTGTTGTAATTTATTATTATAAAATTTGCAAAACTTTTTTCTTAATCTACATGAAAAGATATTTTGCAATTATTATTAAACACGGAATTATTTTCTAACAATTTTTTTTCGATGTCTTATAGTATTAATTCAAATTAGCAATTTTCATTTATACAGTGAATTAAGCATCGAGAATTGGATTTTGCCATCGGTTTATGCGGGGCATTTCAAGACGCTGCTTTGGGTGAAACCTCCATGGGCCAATCAGATGACGGATGGAGTCAGGAAATTTTTCATCGGCAGGCACAAGGACAGCGGATCAATAAGGTAAGTTATTATAGCAATTAAAATATAAGGTGACAATTTTCCAACTCGAAGGAAGCCATTATTTTTATTCATCACTAGACATGTTTTTATTCGTTATGAATATGAGCTCTGTAATTTGCCATGTACACTTTGTTCTTCATAAATGCTCAGAGAAACATTTAATTACAGAATAACAATATGAAAAGGGTTTGTAATTCAAAACACTGGCTTTTAATCAAATTTCACTTAAATTTAACGATTAATTTTGTCATTCTTTTGCCTTGATAATTATTTTTCATTTCTCCGAAACAGATTAATTAAGTAAGTAAACTATCATCAGTGTAATTAATACTCATTGTTGGCTTGTGTATTTTCAACATTTAAACAAAAGAAAATAACAATGTGCAACTTGAATGCACTACGTTAGTTGAACAGATTCAAAAGAATGAGTCACTTTAAGGCGCCTTGAAATGTAAAAAAAAAGAAAAGAAAAAGAGGAAGATTAACTAATAGATAAAAGTTGTTTAAAGTCATGTAACTTTTCATTGGAAAGTAATGTTTGGGCAATGCGAAAATTAGCATACGTAGGCACGCTACAAGTCTGTTATACAGTTGTCGAGTATAAACGTTCGCAGAAGAGCATGTTTGGGACAGACAAGCATCAGAAAATTAACGACAGGTGATGCGGAGTTAACTCAATTTTGCTCTCGTCAACATGCAACACGTATAAAGGCAGCTCTTACAATTATGCACAAAATTGATTTAATGTCCTTCCGTGGCAACTTTTTCCGCGATACTCGCCTTTCATTTTCATCCATCATTCGGCTTTATTGTATTTTTTTTTTACAATGTTCCACAAACATTAACTTGTTAGTACAGTTGACTTTACGTCAATTGTTTCATTTGCTTGTGAATTTCATGGCCAATCGAATTGATTACGTAGTAATTAATTTTACGTCTAAACACTGTGAGTCGCCAAAGGTTTCTGTCACGTTGAATGTTACGTCTAAAAAAAATTTTGACGTAAAAGAAAAGCAGCGACAGTTATATTTACGACGGAACTCTTGATCACATTGCATAAAGATTGAATAATGTTTCACAGATAACAATTGAATATGACTTTGACTTATGGGCGTGCGAGTTATGGTACTTGGTACGGAAGTATGGTACTTGGTAATTCTCTTCTTAGCAGGTTCCTTCATTAACGTCGTTTGTGTGTCATTGCGAAGATTGTAGTGTGTCAGAAATAAACATTTTTATTTCAACATTTTACCCGTTCCGATTTCATTAGTTAGATGGATTGTTTAGATTAAATTGTTTGTTAATTACACTCCGTGCAAATCTTATCTTGACATTTATAATTTTCAATTAAAAAATTTAACTTTGCACAGAGGAAAGTGGTTATCTTTGGATTATACGTATTATCTAGGGAATTATAATGTTGCATCAAGTAATGCAGTTCTAAATAAAAGGAATTTAAAATAGAGTTAAATTCTTTTTGTTGCATAAAAGTCGAATATTAAGTGAATTTATGCTATTGATTATTTACAGACTGTTATTTAAATATAAATATTCCACGCGTCATCTTAATGTAAGTAATTCATGTATCAACTTAATATAAATAATGCATGCATCAACTTAATATACATAAATCACGTATTATAAAAGTAGATGTATAATGAAGAAAATTTAAGCGTTATAGCATAGCTTTATATCCTGTAGACTCAGAGAATAATAAGGTGGAAAATTACTAAATTTCATTTATTGATGTAACAATGTAAGAGGATATCAGATTTTTTTAATTTCTTTTACTATTCAGTAAATTTTGTTATTAATAGAAGTAAAAAAGCAGATTAATCTATTAATCGAGATAACTTTCCATGGTATTTTACTTCACTTGAATATTTTAATTCAATTCATTTCTAATATGGAATATTTTAATTTAAAACGGTAAAATATAAATCAAGACTTTATGCTTCAATCAGACTTTACCATTGGTCATTTTATTTTGCATCCTCAAAGCAGTAAATAATTATGCCAACGAAAGTAAAATTAGTGATTAAATCACTGATCGAAGTTGATAAATTATTAATTTTATTACCTTAATCGCTCAGATTATACAGTTTTATATATTTTATAACAAATGTAATGGTATGTTGGAATAACTTTAAAATTAGTACCGTTGAAACAAGAAGAAAATGATTCGAAATTAAGATTCTAGTTCAAGAAAGAGTGATTTTTAAACGATACAATTGCAAGTTACGTTACACTTGTGTTTAACACCAGTTTTATGAAGCTCGTGCAGAGATGGAGCAAGAAAGACAAACAAAGGGGGGGTATTGCAAAAAAGAACGATTGCAATACGTGCCACGAAAGCGGAATGAAATATGTTTTTATGGCAGGTTGTACTTGCGATCAAATGTTGGGACGCAACAAGAGCACCCGGTGTGACTACCATATTCGGTTTGATATGCGAATTCTATGGATGTCCCGTCATTTTTATCCAACGAGCGAGACGAGACCTAGATGGAACGAGTCTCCTCGTCGCGAAATAAAAATTGTTTGTTATTATTAACGCTTTTAACCAGTTTGTCTTATTTCCCACTTCGGTGGAACGATCGCCATTATACGAAGTGTATATTTAATTTTTATTTATAATCCGCGTGCATCGTGCACTCACAAAATAGTCTATTTCAAAGTAATACACGGAAAAAAAAGAATATGAAAAGTTAGAAACCAAGGGATTTTTTAAGAGAAATATCTTCATATTCCTATTAATTTCAATAAAAAAATTCTAATTGGACAGTTTTCTTCACACAAGTGTACATTATTCTTGAACGTGTAACAAATTTTTTTGTTTATCTGAGGATAGATATTTCACCTATGAATCTTTCTTTTTAAATTATCTACAAGATTAAAAGAACGCGTACTTTCCCTGTTACAGACAGATGAAAATATCAGATTGAGCGATGAAAATTCAAGTTTTAATAAAAATAATAAATTTACTTGCACTAAATAAAAGATAGTCCCCCTTTAACGAACCGTTAATTACGAATTCAAATTAATCGCGCCAGTACGTTTACCGTTTCTCTTAATTAAAGCTCTAAAAGAGTGGAGTGAAAAAAATTATTTCGTTTACACAATCTGGGCTTAAAATGATTTAAATGTCTGCGGTGTAGATTGTAATTTTATTATAAAGTGCTTATTAGTAGATCGTTAATTTTCATAAAATTGATCCCGCGAATACTTGAATAAGTTTTCGATCGATAGCCGTATGAATTTATGATTTGAAATCATCCACTTGGCGACGTAAACGACTAATTTAGACATTAAATGCGTTTCCTGCGCCACACGACGTGTCCCAGGATATTAACAACGACGATGTAATAAAATTTTAATTTTCGCGTTTAATAAATTGAGGAAAGATACTTTTACTTATAGGTAATAACACGGTCTAGCATTTTTCTTTGTTCGTTTGTTATTAAAAGTCGTAAAGTTTCGCGCGGAAAAAATAATTAATTAACAATTATATCGAGTGATATGGGCCATTGAAAGCGAAATTGAAAATTTTTAATAAAAAGTTTACTAGTTTGGCATTACACTTGCAGAATATCATTACATGGCAAACTAAATTATGAAAATTTATTAAATCAGTTTATTAAAATTTGAAATCCCTTGGTTACTAATTTTTCATATCCTTTTTTCTCCGTGTATTATATTTGAATGTTTTTCTCGTTTCCTCCGAGGGTTTTCGCGTTGCGCCAACTGAAACTCGGCGAAGTGAAAAACTAACGAATCGTAACGACAGACAATGGCGCAATAATCTACAATAGAGATGAACTAGAAGATTTGGCGTTAGATGAATAGGGCTGCTAGGAGGACAATCATCTCATAAACTGACTTTTCTTGCAACCTCTCCTCTCACACCAGCAGTCATCAGGTATTACGACGATTCGGAACGTATCTCTCGAGATTTGGCTCGAGATCGGCATTGTTCCGATAATAATCGCGTAAAAATAACTCGCGAAAATAACACTTTCTACATTAAAGCGGGGCTTTATTACGGAACGCTCCGATCGTAATTACAGCCGACTTCATTTCTGCGTAGTCTTTTGATTTTCTCTCGGATAACGCCGGCCGGTTCGAATGAAACGTACGTAGCGCCGGGGTTTGACTTTTATTATTCCATAGAATTTGGCATTTATAAAGAGAAAGGGCAATGCTAATTTGGCACAATGTTGGCTATTACAACGTAACTAACGCTCGATAATGAACGAGAACGGTGGTGTTTATTTGTGAAAAGGTCGCGGACAAATTGAATATTCAGGTAGCTTAATTAATTAAATCCAATGAATATAATTATTCGTACGTTCGCCTAGTATGATATTTCTTAATCGTTATCTTAATTGCGGATAATTATTCGATTAAATAAATTGCGGCTCGCCACTTTGAGCGCAAAAGTATAAGCCGTTGGAATGGTTTCTCTCGTGAATTTCGTGGCGAGTGTGTGTACCTGGCTCGTCGACGCAATTGATAGGATGTCAGATATTATGCTTATTTTCGGTTAAAATTAATTATATTTATACCCAGAGGTACAATTCTTTAATTAAATGCTGCCGCGCATAGATTTTAATCATTTTCGCCAATTAAAAATTTATCCCACTTTACAATTCGGCGAATTTAAAAAAAAAAACAAAACAAACAAAAACAAAAATTAATCTCACACTGTAAGTAAATTTATTATTATTTATATCGTAAAAGTCATCTGGTTAATTTTCTGTGATAACTAGAATTCTGCTTGAGTTAATCGTCCCGAGGCGAAATTTTTAATGCTCCATCGATGCTCATAGCGCTTATTTCTATGTTATTTGATACGAAAATTGTTTTATTTATACTCATTTAAACCTCAAGTGTCCTCACTGAGATAAAGTTAAAAATTAAAAGTTCTCATTTTGAACTCCAAAAGCCTACATTATTTTCTGTTGACCTATTATTTATCT
>JABFPN010001073.1:0-33605 GCA_022817305.1 Leptoteleia sp. ZL-2020
TCTCCCAGAGTAGTATAAATAAAATGTACCAACATTTGACACATGACAGTTTACCTAACCTAACCTAATTTAAGGCAGCGTTTCTATCAGACGCGCATTCAGTGGAATACATTTTCCTCATGCATATATAGGGAATTCATGTATTAAATATTTTGTTTTATTACTATATTTAAATAAGTATGGTTGAATCACCCATACTTTAAAATATAAATTAAATAAATTATCAAGTTGTTGTAATAAAACATTTATTACCCTACAAGTATGGCTGGATTTTCCATACTATTTTTTTCAGTGTAGGCAAAAACTTTATTCTTAAGTGTACGTGAAAAGCTTCGAGTAAAAAGACGGCAAAGTAAATGGAAGTTGTTGATTAGTTCCTACGAAATTGGGTTACCAAGCAAAAATTGTAAATTGGCTTTGAATTTTAAATCGAATCCCGACCTATAATCCGGCAGATTCTAATTGTAATGTTCACTTTAGCGCAGGAAATTATGTTTGCGAACATTATCGTAACTCACGGCACGGGCGTTGGGTAATTCGTTGGCGGCCTCGTGGATTAGTTATGCGCGGCCGAAGAAATAGTTTGATATTGATGTTGTCGATAAAGGCAGCGTATAATGGCCGGGGTTAAAGCGCGACTGGATCATCGTGCGCCTACTCGGGAAATTTGCATGATTAGGGTCCGACGGTCCGGATCGACGGTCCGGATAGACGGGCGGATCAATGGGTGGACGTGGCGAGGCAACTGGCAGGATCGCGAGGCATTACCGGATTCCTCGTCGAGCTGCTTTATCATCCATCAAGACGAGAACTCGCGAG
The DNA here is from genome assembly GCA_022817305.1 of Leptoteleia sp. ZL-2020. Classification (NCBI taxonomy): domain Eukaryota; kingdom Metazoa; phylum Arthropoda; class Insecta; order Hymenoptera; family Scelionidae; genus Leptoteleia; species Leptoteleia sp. ZL-2020. The sequence continues at coordinate 820 of JABFPN010001073.1, forward strand.
AATAATCAAGTGCAGCGAGAAAAGGATGAAATATTGCTGGCGATTTGGAAACTACGGAATATGAAAATTTAGTTGGCTTTAAACGAGCATCCGCAAGCCCATAATTTTATGAGCTAATGTCCCATTTAAACAATAGGTAGTTGGGTTATATCAGGCCAATAAAATTTCCATTCCACGAAAAGGAGAATAACTTTACCGAAATTTCAACTTTTATTAACACGTTAAGACCTTACTATAGATGAAGAAGTTTGATAAAATTTGACAAAATAACCAAATTTGTTGGTAATAATTTCGCGTATCAACGTGGTATACTAGGTCGAGACTTTTATTTACGCGAAATAGCTCGAATGCGGTTGATGAATTGCGACGGAAAAAAAATGTTAAAGTTGACAAGCAGTGCCAACTCGAAAGGGACAGGTTCTCTTCGAGTCACCGTAAATGAAAGCTTAAGTAATGGAAAGGAAAGGGAAAGTAAAAGCAAATAAAGCATGTGATGTCGTGAACCGTTACAAATGCGGGACACACGAACTGCATCTGCATGTACGGTATCCCGACCAGTTTAGTCCGCGTAGCCATCTCGTAAAGCTGTAGGCATCGGCATCGGTCCAACCTCTTATGCCGGGGTTATGCTCACGATACGCTTGGATATGCATTTCCAGGTGCGCTTTTCTTGCTAGACAATGCACATTGTTAAGTATAGATGTTACAAGAGTCAGTATTCACCGGCACTGAATTTCTTCTTGTACTAGCTAGTGCTAATTCAAAGACAGGCCGTGCATGCGCGCAAGTATGCATCGCATGCTCGGCAGTGAAAAGGACTCGGCACAGATACTCGATTCTCTAGTCCCGTATTCTTTTATGCGCCTTAGAACGATCATTTATGCGAGGATGCGCAGAATTTAACTGCCGCTTATCCCGCAACACGGCTCAACATCCCAGCGAAAGTCACCGGCGCTGAATTTCCTCGCTTATCTTACGCCGAGAAAAAAGCGACAAAAATCAATGAAAACAAGCCAGCGGCTTCCAATTTGCCTTAAATTCGTATTCATTTTTAAATTTTAATTAGCTCATGTTTGCGGTCATTACAGTTATCGTTACCCTTCAGCGAGCAGACGACCAACAGCGTGACGTCGATTCTGCGCCGCACAAAATTATCGACAACCACAACAAAAAAAAAATATAAGAAAAAAAGGTTAATGACTGGTCAAAGACAAAAGTTATAAAAACTATAAGTAAATAAATGTTCGTCTTTGTCGTGGGAGAAATAAATTGGATGAGTTTGAAAGTGGAAATAATTAAAATGATTCATCTTCGTATGCAATTTCATCTGCCTAAAATAATAATCTCGCGTGTTTCAGAATGAATGTTGCCGCACTGTCAAAGAAACATGCTCTGCATTAATTGAAAATAAATTATAATTGGAATTGACGTTACTCCTAAATTTGGCACGAGATTAGCGACATAATTGGGCTGACGTCACACCGCTGCTAATACGATTGTTGAACTTTTTATTCATTTGCAGTCCACCAATCGGGCATTCTTTTATATCGGTATTGGAGGGCTAAATTGCTCGTTAATATAAAGTGGAATAATTCATAAATGACGAATAAATTGGTGCGATGATCTCGTGATCGCAGCAAAAGATGAAAAATAACGACTTGGCCGAAAATTGCTGTAATTTTTTTTGAATGATTTTGATTGCAACAAGTACCTCGGAAACCTCAATTACGACGCACTTTATAATGGTCGGACGATTTGGTATTTTGCCTCTAATTAAAAGGTGCACTTTTAATTAAGGGAATAGAAAAGTATGGCAAGCGTGAGAGTCACGGGGTGCGTCGATTCGATGGGTCCTGTCGCTGTCCCTTAATTATATAATTTGCGGCAACAAAAAGAAGACTTTTATTCCGCCGAAACTTTCAAAAGTCTTGATTAGGGCCTAATTAAATATTATCAGATATAAAATTCGAAAACTTGCAGATCTGGTCATAATCAAAGTCTGCCACATTCAAAATTAAAACGTAAATAAATTAGATCTCAACAAGTGTCTAAAAATTGTATTCCTTTTTTCGTCCAATCTGATATTCACGATGACAGCAGCTCAATTTAAAAAATTCTCCCCCTTTCGGCTGCCTAATTATATACTCGCAAAACAGATTAAGAATCTCAGTTTAAGAATAATAGAATATTCTTATAAAGGATGAAATTGTTTCAATTCATTATATAGACAAAATGAACTTCTGTTTATAACATTTATTTACTGTGCTGACACGGTAATTTTTTCTATATTGTACAAACGGCTTCGCTTTAAGGTTCCAGCGCAGTAATTTTTAATGGTTTTTTTTCGGTGTAGACAGATTGTTGTTCTTTCCGCGAATAAAATTTCTTGATGAGTGTAGATTTAAAACTAAACTTACGAGTATTCCCGTCATTATCAGAAATAACCGTGTACTCACGTTTCAGACTTTTATCAAAAAATGGTCATTAGCTACAGCTCATCGATTGACACGCCTTAATTTTCATGACACAAAAACGAGTATGTAAAGTTCATTCACACGCGAACGACAATCTTACCGTGAGATTTGAAGGTCGCAACAAGTTACCAAAAAAAGTGTGAAATCCAATAAGGAAACCGAGACCTCTAAATCGTGCATGATAAATTGCAACATTGCTAATTTTAAAATTACTCATCGCCTGGCCAGAAATGAACATCGAGGGACAGCATTGACTGCTCGCCATATAAAAAGCGATAAAAGTGGCACGAGCAAAAGCGCACAAAAGATGAAACGAAACGTAAATGAAACGAAACTGACAACTTGCATGCGTAAATGGCTGCTTTACATCGACAAATCATAATCGTCCCTTTTTCAGTTGACCGGAAGCAAATTCTACACTTTATACGGTTTTGTTTCAGCCAAATTGATAATTGACGAAGCTTACGGGAGGAGAGCAAGTAAATAAATCAAGTAATTGGTAATTTACTAAATCTCCTGTCGCAGCGAATCGCTAATTGAATGCGAAGATCGAACAAGAATTACCCTCATCGGAAAAATAATAATTACATAAATTGCAGCGAGTCCGGCGATTATCCGAGTACGTAGGATAATTTTCGGCGAGTCCATTGGCGAAAGGAGACACGCTTGGCCATAAACATACGAACGTAGTGGCCGTGCGGCCTTACACTTTCAGTTTCGCGGAGGAAATGTAAATGCGCCTGAATATGAATCGAAACAAAAGCTATAGATTTCATTGAGAGTCGTGCATAGCGTGCAGCAGCCCGCGGGCGCATTACTCGCAGCCCACACTTTCGTTTAATACGCGCACGGACGTGCATGCACGCGAGCGACTACTAACCCACCCACTCGAGGGGCTAAAGATGCGCGCGCGTGAGCGTGCGAGCGGGCGAACGGAGGAGCGCGCGGGAGGGACAAGGACAGCGTTTTCGAAGCTGAAACGAACTGGCTCGCTGGCTCGCTCGCTCTCATCGGATGGAAACGATCGAAGGGCGTTTCCCTGAAAGATACGAATTGCAAATCGCGCCGCAGATAACGGCGGGCCCGCGAGAAAGGCGCCTAAAAATTCCATCATATTTCACGCACCGCCGAGATGCGAGAAATGTTCGTGGACGCGCCGTGCGTGTTGTCGGAATATTACGCCAGGGTTGCGTGTTGATGCACACTCTTCGGATCATTTATCGCGATCTCGCCGGGCGCCTATTATTATAACGACTTCGTGATGCGCGCCGCGTTTCCCCGCCATGATAACGATTATCATTATTACAAGTATATATTTCTTTTCGGAACAATAGTTGCAATTAAAGCCGGTCACAATTTTATTCACTTTTAGAGAAAGGACGGTGGATTCGCCATTTATTTGCAAATGCTGCCGGTCAGCTGTTGGATACCGGCCGGAAGAATGCCCGTTCAAAATTTCATTAAATTATTAAACTAGCCTTTTAGCATTTTCTTATCATTATGAAAATAAGAAATTGCTGGATGAGACTAATAATAACGCGTTAATCACACTCTATCTGATGTTATTGTTATCTGTATAAATTAGTTATAAACATCACCAAACGGCATTCATCATTTTACGACCGTAGATTCTTTATTACCGAGAGTTAATTAAATAATAATAAAATACCATGAACTGAAAAAAAAGTCATCAGCAATTTTTCTCACCATTGCCCATCAATTACTGGAAGATACTATTAATCGATGAAAGATAGTTACCATTAATATTGAATAAGTTTTCAGTTATTGCCTCAATAAATCATAAGTCTGGCTGTCGAAAAGAGAAAACCCATTTTTCTCGGCTTTTCCACGCACATGCAAGTCGCAATAAATAAAATCTCAAACATCAACACATTATTCCACATCTTATGCAACATCAACGGAGAATCAATTTTGACTAACGATTGTTTCAGCCGGTTAAACATGAAAGGTCGTTTTCGTAAGATCATCGCACTCCAAGCCGCAATATTTTTCCCTCCAAATAATTTACATTCATTTTCCAATGTGCGTTATTTATGATGATTGCCTAAAACCATTGGAGAAGCAAAACTGAAAAAGGCAAACATGGCCATTTTTTCTTCTTTTCTTTTTCATTATTTTTCGTTTCGCTTCGTTTGTTTTTGTTTGTTCTTTTCTTTTTTTCATTCCGATTAGTAACTTTATGGACCTACGTCCAAACGAACCATGCGCATACGTCTCCAATATGTGACTCGCATCATTGTAATGACTCTAGCAATTAAATTTCAAGGATACGAATAAATCTGTCTTTGTGCTCGTGTGCCTATATCGAGAAAGATTCATTATCGTTGAATGCGCAATCGAATGTCAGTGCCTAATAGCCACGAGCGCAGAAAGTAAAGGTGTACTTCGCAAGAGAAAGAAATGTTTTGCGACGACATGTGTTTGTTGTTCCTTCCGATTGCACAGTTGTCCTGATTGCATGATCAAGATAACCACTCCATTCTTGTACGATCTTTCCGCGAGGATGCAACTTAGGAATCCTTCTTCCACGAATACCCGTGTATTAACATCGCACAGTCCACGCGAAATATTCCGAATATTATATCTGCAGTCTCGGCCGAGTCGACGTCCGCGAATTTACCCCACGGCAAATCGGTTCTGATAAATTCGTATAAATGAAAAATAGCAATCACCGGTGTTCCGTGAAAAGGCAACCTTGACAATCGGGGGAAATCAATTTCACCAATTCGAATTAATCCTACTGAATATTTTTCGCGTATTTTCCACTTTCTTGATAGCATTCCTTGGAAATACAATTTCATATTGTTTAGATCAGTTTCAATAAATCTAATTTGATTTAACATAATTCATTGGAGGAAGTAAATCAATGAACGGACTGCTGATTTCGAAATTTCATAAAAATTTCATGTTCTTGAATTTCTTGTCCTATTGTATCAGGGTTATTGAGGATTAATAACTGTAGTATTAAATATATATCGATTTGGTAATAATTTTTTAGAAACTGACCATGACTTCCATAATCCAGAAACCCGACCATTTGATTTACAAAGCCTCGTCTTGTTTTAGATATTTTATTACTCTATACAGTTTTCCTTAATAGAGTCTGCCTCTAATAGCATGTTTATACTTAATAAATAGGTTATGACTTCCAAATTGAGAGAAAACATCCACAGTTATTGCTACTAAGTTTGATTTGGTTAAAGTTTCAGTGACTTTAAGAATTGGTAAATACCCTAACGCAACCAGAGTTGTAGTTCTCAGTACTTAAATGACAAAGTGGTTTGATTACCCAACTTCTAAACAGTTTTTTCTCGTGAATACTTAATAGATTTAGTTATTAGAAATAAACAATATAATTATTTAACGTAGGAGCTGTTTGACATAAGATGAGGATTAAAGGCGTTATAAATAGCTCGATCGATTGACCTAGCCGGCTCGAGGAGGAGGCCATTTTTGCCGAGTGCAATGTGCCTGGAAATCAAAGCGAAATTTATCCGTTAACTCACGATCCTTCGATTGCGAATGAAACAGCTGAATCAGCGTTCCAAGTAACATACTCATTGTGTCACGTACCATTAATTAGCAAAAAAGCATCACCTTAATCGCGCTTAATAGACCGGCCATTTTTTACAAGGCTCCCTTCTTTTAGTCAGATTGACGTACGATTAAAGATACGTGCTTACTTATCGGTGCACGCTTTGTGCGTTATATTTAAGAATCATCCGGCGGGGCCTCTTCTTTGATTTAATAATTGCCAGAAGGAAGGGAGATAAGGCTCCGGCAAAAACGCGAGACCAAGCGAGACGAGGTGTAAAAAAAAATCGAAGGATCTCGCGGCGTTAATTATCGACGTTAAATGCATAATAATCCGCGGAAAAGGTAAAGGACTCGGCAAGAATCTGGGATCCATTAATTCTTCCAACGGCCTCGAAGTCGTCCTAGAATTTTCCGATTTGAAATGCAATTGTCATGCGAGGGTAATGCGATATAATCTGAGCAAAAGATCGCTTATCCGTCGATGAAGAAACACGTGGATGCGCAAAGTGTTGAGAATGTTAATGAGTATGGTGGACGTCCGATTGTTCATTATGTGGGTCACTTTGTCTTCGAATAGTCGCGTAGTCGTCGAAGTCTATCGGCTGTCGCGAGGGAAAAACGATTGCCCATCATTTGAGGTGAGATGCTTGCGAGATGACGGAGCTGAGGTCAAACCGTTGTGAATGACATTTTTATGTCAAATCGAGGTAACGGGGATGGTGCTGATTAATGCGGCAATTACCTTCCGAGAATCTCGAGCCGCTCACATTGTCCGCGAGGAGAAAAAATGCCCGGAGATGCGTGATTGGGTGGGTGTAAAAAATGAGGTCTTTAACTTATACGGCCTTTTTTTATCTCCGATCGGTCGGGCGGTATTGTAAATGAGATTGGGAACAGTTCACTGCCCGGTTCGACAAAGTTAACTTTACTACTGCGTAGTAAACCGCATTCGTTTATTACTTCTCTTTCTTTTCTTCTTGCTTTTTTTTTACACGGCCTATCAAGATGACGATAAGAACGGAAACGAAGGCAAAAATGGTGATTGCCCTACAGGTGTTGGAATGGTGCGCTCAACAATCATTCCTGTTTACATTCTTTTTTCGCGAAAGATGCTTTTTACCATTGTGCGCTTGACCTTGCGGTTCGCGCTCGACTTCGACGCGTCTTGTCTCAAGTTAATTAATAATTTTGCACACCGAGGATTTCAGATCAGCGTCGGATCGTTTCAATAAACCCGCTCCTTCGATCAGTATAGCTACGTATTAATTTATACGATTGAATTGCAACAACGCCGCGAGACTCGCCACACTCAGAGAGAAATATAGTGCAGCCAACTAAGTATACTTTAGTTTCTTTTTTCGACAAGTATAGTATAGCTCAGTTAATATATCTAAGAGGAAAAGTTACATACACAAGTAAGAAATATTTGTTTATCGACCTATATTTTATGAATTGTCGAAAAAACGAACTAAAAAAGTAAGTTGTGACTGAATTAGTTCTCACAACTATAATTTTTAATGTATCCAACTATAAATTTATTTAGCCCAACTTATTTGACAATGACTTAATGTTTTTAGTTGGGCCTTTTTTTTTTGGTTTTCGTTTTTGTCTCGTTTGAGTGCGACATGTTGCCGAGCTAGGTTGATTATTTTGACGAACGACGATAAGGTAGCTTGGATCTTTATTTCGACGGGTTCTTGTAATTGTTTAGCCGCGGAAGGTTGGTCCCATTACGGCTGCATTACGTTGGATTTCAATCGTTGCGACGTGTGGCGGTGGTTAATGGTCTTATTCAGGCAAATATCGCGAGGCAACGAGCCATCGGAACGAGCAAAAGGAACGCCACAAAAGTCGATGGCGAAATACGACGATTTTATCAAAGACAAGAAAACCTGTTAGAAGAAGTGTTATTGCAATGCGCAACGTGTATATCGGTTTGCGCGATCGCTAATAAATTCCACTGGCCCTGAACCCTAAACTCTCTTATTTTACATGTCACCTGGTATGATCTATGATTACCACTTGGCCCGACTCGGATCGCGAATAATTATGCGCGGTCGTTCATTGGAGCCGCGTTATTGCGCGCGCCCTTCCCCCCGCGAGCATTTAATTTGTGATTTTCGCGCCATTAGACGAGCAACTTTGAGCAATGACGCGACACAAGTCTTCCCGACGCTGCTGTGAACATTTTCACTCGCCTCGGAGATAGGGCTCGGGCGACGGCCACGATTGCTTAACGCCAGCCAACGATAATTGGCTTCTGTTTTAATTATACTCATTTTTTTTTGTTGCTTTGTACAAACTTACGTGGTCTAGATGGAAGGATGCGTTACAGTCGGTATGGGAGAGCCGCTTACTTTGTAAACCGACTGTAACGCGTGCGTGTTGGTGAGTTATGTCCCGCAGTTTACCTGAGAACAGTAGTTCGCTTGGCTGTACGTACCTGAAATAAAAAGAATTTCCATTTCAACGGCTGAGCGTAATAATTTATACGGGTATTTAATTCGAGTTTCAGTTCAGGATCAGAGTTCGCGAGGTATTTATGTGGCGAATTTGTGGTCTTGATTTCATTTAAAAAATGAAATTATGTCGGCCTGCTAAGTAATAGCTGTATTTTTCATGGCCTCGCGTCCGCTGGGTGTAACGTGCCAATTTCAGCGGGGCGTAATTTGGCCCCATGGTGATCTTGAAAATTACACGTGGGATACTTTTACATGGGGGAGTATCCCCTCCCACCCATTTGTGTAACAATAAATCAACCAGAAATTACGTACCAATATCATTGATATATTTTATGGTTTTCAACTATATATACAAAATTAATATACCCAAGTGAAATTTCATTTGCGGCCATATATTCGTCCCTTGTAAAGACTACATTTATAAACATAATAATAAACTTTAGTTGATATTTTAAATTACATTTCGTGATAGTGATTGATTTGTGATGTCAGTTAGTATATGATATATATTTTTTTATAATATAATATGAATAACTTCTCTATCTGAGAAAATTTTATATTTGATCAATGGGGGATTTATTACAACTGTGAAATTATATCGTCTATTTCCTGCCAGTATTTGTTTATAAAAATATAAATTCAATAAATTATTTCAATATTACAAAATATTAGATGCTCGTTTAATTATTGTTCAATAACAATAACATTCAATTTACCCTGATTCAATTCTTACTAGGGTTATTATATTTCATAAAATATTCGACTTAAAATTTGTAACAAGTTTTATTTGTGCCTTCTCCTGAAACTACTTATACATTCTGCTTAATGTGAGCGCACTTTTCACGCACACGGTGTACATTACTTTCTTCTTAAACTGTCTTTCGGTTAACTTTCGATTTTAACTGCAAGTAATTTTTGCGTACAAGAGAACAGACCGTGGCAGGAAATGCTTGGCATAATTTCATTTGGATTTGCGGATTTTTATCAGCGCTATCACCGCAGTCAATCATCGGCTCTCATAAATTGAACCAAATTCTTGTATTAACAAATTTTTCACATCACGTTCATTTGTTTATTTCCTTGATGTATTGTTCTACATTCCATTATCTCGCATGAAAATCATTTCACTTCATCGAATTTCAAATAAAAATCACGTTCTACAACTTTCAACATTATCAATCGTTTCGTTTCACCCGTAGTGTTCTAACGTTAAGAAACACGAAATCACGTCAATTGTGAAATTTGGCTCATTATAGTGTTTACGATATAAAACGCGATATAATTTATAATTAAGCATTAGGAAAATGAAGGATTAAAAGCATAATCCATTTAATCGATCTTGCGAGAAATCGAAAACGCGAAATCGATAACGAAACAGAAACTGGTTGTATCGTGCGCTAGGAATTACGTGGTATTCGGTCGTATTAAAAATTGGCGGAGTATCCTCGTGGAAATATTGACACTGTAATTAGATTGAACGCTGAATAAGGGGACGCGCTATAAAGCCACCTGATTGAACCAATTTGGCATTTTTACCACAGCTCGGGCCATGTAAAATGTAACGCGAAAGTGATGTTGAATTGGTAATCAAATTACTTCAGGATTCATTTTATGCTCGCTTGTATTATAAATTCGTTTTATAAAGATTCTTGTACCAACGCGAATGGTCTGAACGTGCTCGGGAAAGACCGTAAGCTTATCAATACGATAAGCCGTGAAATTGAACGCGTAACTATTTTACTTTCAACTGAACGCACAATACGACCTAAGTGGTATTTCATTTTAATGGTTTGTCTGCATTTTTCAGATAATTTCTTATATAGAGAAAATAAATTTACTATGTTAGAAATAAATTACTGAAACGAATCATTCACAATCACACAGTGATATTATTTTAACAAATATTATACAACATTTCTCATGTTTTATTTTATTATGCTTGTTAGATCAATGTATATGAAATGGGACGAGTAGGCTATTTCAATGTATCTGGTTCGTTGGTCTAGGGGTATGATTCTCGCTTAGGGTGCGAGAGGTCCCGGGTTCAAATCCCGGACGAACCCAACTTTTTTTTTATTCTTCATTTTCAGTTTTTATTATCAATGTTTAAATATATAATAATGTACTTTCGTGTACTATTGTTAATAACTAATTAAAAGTATTTGTACGATTATATTAAAAGCCATAAAAATCAGATTTATTTGCGAAACAGGCAATGTGTCAAACGACTTGATAAAACCATACATTTTCAGTCACGATAATTCATTTCACAGATGCACGCTGAAATACAAAGCGCTAATTAGCTGCAAAAAATAATCATTCAACAACTGACGAAATTCGACAAAAAACATAGAAGAGTGGCTATCAACAAAATAATCGCAGAGAGACATTAAATTTTACGAAGACAGAAACACAATGCGAACGTCACAGGATCCTATTTTGGATGCGAGGAATATTAATTAAATATACTTTTTATATCAGCGCTTAACTTTTAATTTACAAAAGTCCACGGCATCAATGGCTCATTAGATGAGATTAAAATTGAATTTTGACGAAAAAAGGAACACGAGTCCGTCTTAGAGAAAAAATACCGAAGCGTGTTCGCTAAAAGTGGACGGAATAAGTGGTCCGTCGGACGGAAAATTTTGAATTTTGCACCAAGCCAGGCGCACAACAAATACACACCAACCGAGACGTCAACATGTTTTCGCTTTCCGATTTTATTATTCCTTTATCTTAAACCGCGCATTATAATTACATCTCAATGTTTCTCAATAAAAAAAAACGTAACATTTATACGCCATTATAGGAGCTGTTAAAGTGCGCCTGAAATTAGAAAAAAAAAAGAATTCATTTCTGTTTACAATTCGATAAAAAAATCAGGCAATTAACACGAAATCAAGGCATTGACTTTTTTCCCGATCGGTGTAAAAAAAAGCGCCAGACGATTCAATGTCTCGGGAACAGATTCGAAAGTCAACACGCGACGTGTCAATCGCCGTGCGTCGCAACTCAGACGCTTTTTCGTCGGGGTATAATATTAACGCTAAGTTTTTCTTTCTTTTTTCTATTCAACCCGACGCGATTAATATAAGTGGCTAATTATTTTTTATCGTTTAGTTAATATTTCTCTCCTCACAAGCGCAATGCCGAGATAGTATATTATGCACCAAGGACAGAATGGTAACGATTATAGACGAGAGTGAAGTTGACTGCATGAGACAAAAGAGGCCTAATCGCCGTTCTATCCCTGGTACATATACACTTTTTGTAACAAGTGTAAGGATAGTGCCCTGTTTCCGTTCTGTTTGGAAACTAGATGACTAACGGAAACTAGTCTTTTTCCACCCTAGGGTGGGAACCAGTCGTTTTCTGCCTTAGGTCGGATACAAATAATTATTATTCTTCAGAATCGATTGATTTTCGTGCATAAATTTACCACCAATCTCATTAACAGCATAAAGTGTCTTTACAAGGTGCAAAATCTGAGTTCACGTTTCAATACTAAAAGGAGGGACTCATCGCACTGCGTCAAGGCAACGAAGAAAAATCGTCCTCGTCATTAACAATTCAATCGTCTCGCGCGAACAATAAACGAAGCGAGCCAAAGGAAAGCAGGCCCGAGACTCAAGGAACGTGATGTGTGCCAAGGGGAAGCGTAAGGTTAATTGCAAAAAATGAAGTGATCAGAGAAGAAAGTGCCGGTGAAATTACGTCAGTTAAGTGATCACTCTTACGAACTATCGAGGAGTAAATCAAAACGCCGCAGGTTGAATTCTCGATGCCCTTAAATCGCGTAAGCATGAGATTGCAATGTTTTATAGGGTGCAATTTATTATAAAATTTCAGATTTTTATTAGCTTCAACGAGCGGTCAAACATTGTTCCAATGTTTGAATATTTCAATTTTTTTACGAATCAAGTTTTGTAGTTAAGAAATAATTACGATAGCTTGTAAAGTATTTCCTTAATCTATTATTATTTATACGTGAAGCCGCATTCATTAAATTGTGCAATTTATGGATAAAGTGTAATAATGTTTAATCAACTCGGTTTCCACGTATGAAGAATGAAAAATTGATCGAAGAGAATTTTTTTTAATTAAATCGAATAGCAATGCAGCGAGCATAATGAAGCGTGGTATCGAAATTTCACGCAGAAACTGAGTTTTCGGTGTAAAAAAGCAATAGTAAAGATAAAGAAGTGAGGAAAGAGGAACACCATTATGGGCAATCGAGATATTTCATCTGGACGAAAAATGAGTAAAGTGCTCTTAACGACGTCGCAGCACGATAACGGCCTGAATGTTAAGCGCATCAATACGCGGGGAAGAGCAACCGAAGAACGGAAATACCCTTCGGCGCATAAAACTCGGCGCGCTTATAAACATAACCGGCGACTAGCGCGCGGCGGCACGCAAGAGTAGAAACATGCACTTTATAATAATAGTAAAAATGAAAAGCATTTCGCCGCATGTGAACTCGCATGCAAATGGATTGCGAGTTGTTGCAAGCATACGCGCGGCTGCTTGCCGAACCTCAAGTGCGCGCGTTTCAGTCTCCGAGGCGGCCTTTTATTAGTCACAATTGGTTGCCAACCGCTACTCATCTGTCGCCGATTTTACACATTTGTTCCTGCTACTTATGCAGCTAAAATGCGACAAAAATTGCAGCGAGAAACTACGCTCATTTTCTACACGTATTAGAATTTTTACATTATTTACATTATTATACTTTTTATTAAAAATTGACATTTTTTTCTCTCAGTGTAATAGTAATATATAAAACATTTTATATTAATTTAAGGATATCTTTGGAATGTGTAAATATTGACTATTGAATGTAGCATAATTTTTGTGATATTATTTTACTATACTGCTTTTACTAATTTTGAATTAGTTAACGCATTACTTTAATATTTACGTAATAATTGTACTTACTGCCTATTGAATTAAATGCAAATTTAAATAAGTGAAAAATAAATGTAAACAATAGGACATAAAATGTTTAATGAAACAAAACAATATAGTTTGGATGGAGAGAAAGAAGTGGAAAGAGGAAACAAAAGACTTTGGAGAAAAACATTTTTAAGCGAAAATAAAATCGTATGCGAAACGTATTGTAACCATTGTGGCGAATACAAGAAGTTGGTTTGCATTTGTCCGAAGTTACTGCCATTGCGGTCCAAGCGGACTCTTATCCTATAATGAAAATTTCCTATTGTGGCGTTTTGTGGAAATGTTCTTGCAAGTTTCAGTTATCCTTTGTTTCGTGTATTCTGCAGTTACGGGACCCTGACATTAACTCAAGTCTTTTAAACAATCTCCAACAAAAATTTAATCATGTCAAATGAAATGATAATTCATGCCATTTCAGTAAGACGTATGATTTGGAAAAATAGTGTTGGAAGTTTTAAAGTGACCGAAAAAAATGAAACAGCATTAATATCATTTGATTTCTGAACATCTTACTTTATAGTGTATAACATAATACTTGGTGTAAATAACAACTTTCGGTTTTAATGGTCAATAACCCGGTGTTATTCCATTTCGAACGAAACAATTTAATTTTATTAATATTACCGAATCTCTGTTACTTTTTAATTTACTTATAAAGTCGTTTTATTCATTAAAATGTCAAAAAGTGAATGTTAAATACACGAATGTTATACACAACATGCAAAGTTAACATTTAATATTCATGCAGAAATGTTTAAAAGAGAAAAAATCTATCTGAAAATGTCCGCGAAGAACAGTTATTTCAATCCAACATTTCTACTAATTAACCAAGCGAAAATTGGCTTGAACGATGCTAATGCTGTATTATGCTGTACGAAGCATTAGAATTTCAAATACAATTTAACATTGTGGATCTACAATGTAAAACCGTTGAAAACGGTAGTTTCGTATGTCCTAAACGGAATGCGGTTTCTATAAAATATTTTTGCTCGGTGCATGTGATAGAAGTTATTTCTTGGAGTCATAAAAATTAGATCGGAATGAAATTAGTTTCGTGCTTAGAAACGGTAAATGTAACAGAGTTGAATTCATGCATTCGCGAAGCCGTTTAATATTGCCATACTTTTTTGACATTATTGATTGCAAACAACTTTTGTACAATAAATAATGATTTCGTATACGATCACATGTACCATTTAGCTCTGGCACGGAAAAGTACATTCCGGGCAGCAGAACAAAAGACACGGGATTCTTTATTCGAACGTGAGAAAAGATTTCTTCGCTTTGAGCTATCGACTTGATTATAATTATGTAAGCGCAAGCATATATTTTGCATAAATATTGTTCATCCCGGCGATGATAAGTTGAACGGCGCACGAGTAATAACGACACGATATCGACGTACAATGCGAGTGACTTAAGCGTAAATATTTTCTGGAATAATTTGCAGTTGAAAAATTATCGCGATTATAGAATTCATTTTGCAATGCCCATTTCGCTCAATTTCCATGCAAAATTTTATCCGCGTAGTTTATGAGCTATCAGTTATTGTGTTATGCTAAAATATGGCGTCTTGGCTCATAAATTTAAATAGCTTTCTCCGCGTTTGAGAGGAAAATGTATTTGTTAAAAGGAAGTTCACGTGTTGTATCTTCCACAGATTGATTTTGAATAATACATCTTAAACATGATATTTTACGTCTGATGGGACTGATTTGGCTGGCTTGCATAACAAATTATTTCCCAGCAAAAATCGACATTACACAGTATGAAAAAAAGAACAACAACATTATTGATACGTATAGTTACATTTTTTTGTTCCAGTTACCTAATTTTTAGTTAAAATAACCATAGTATGGTTACTAGCTACTATAGTCTACTATAAACTATAGTTACAGATACTATAAAGGCAATATTTTTCCCGCAAAATTTTCAAAGTGTTGTTGAGAATGTTGCCGTAACAACAATCGAATTAATTTTTCATCCAAGACTCAATTATGTTTGTAAGATTCGCCTGTCATTTTTTTAAATTAATGCTTTTGCCGTTAATGATTCGAGTATTATTATATATGCTTGCAAGTTAATTACCACCTATCTAACTGTGGCTTAAACAGTATCTTCAGAGTTACTCAATTACGTATTTAACATAACAATAAATCATCGTCATGATTTTTAGTATGCATAAAGTCCAAATAATTGAAATGTTTCAGTTTTAATAATTCTCTTATATAATCGGGAATAAGAATAGCTTTAAAATCAGTTTAACGGATGTTAAACTGTCGATTTCTGCAGTTTTCAACAGTATTACAAAGTAATCGCGAGAGGAAAACATATAATTTCTGTGATTAGGAATTTTAAAGTTACGAGTACTTATTAAACAAAAATATATCGGCGAATGCGTGATCGGGGAAATTGCATTGTTTGGAAAAATTATTAAGTGATTAAAATTAGATACAATTAATAAAACATATTTCATGCCAAATTGTTACATAAAAGTATCATTAAAGATGTGAAATGCAGCCAGCGATGCATTAATGAGCCGCAACCAGCACCCATACGTAGTGTTGAATAATGCAATTTATCACACTTACGATAAGTTTCTCTTCGCTATGACAATAAAATATATTGTAGCGCAATGTTAATTATATGACACAACGCCTTATGTTAATTTCATAAATTACATAAATTTAATATTATTGAATATTTATAATTTATCATTACTCAGTGAAACAATAAACATATCAATTAAACATTATCACTGTCAGACATCTCCGCTATTATTTTATAATAACTTATATAATTCACTTTTTACATGCCGGTGATAAATTAAATGGAACGTTATTTATTAAAATATATCGCGAACAAAAAACTATCAATGCTTTCAAAGTAATTCCTCCAAGTTCTCCAAATATTGTGCAGACAAAAATGTTGGAAATATTTGCTTCGTGCCACTAAATTTATGCGAATAAATAATTTTAATTATAATTTCACAAAAAAATTCTGAAATTACACGTGAAAAAAAAATTATAACGTAAATTACATTGACGAGTAGCTTAAATATAATTAAAAAGAAAGAAAGAGTGGGAGAGAGAAAAAAGTAATTAAGTTAAATAGGTATTTTAATTTTTAAAAATTTTTTAAACGGCTCTTTTTACGGCTTTGATATATCACTGCGTTAAACATATTCATTATATCTTGCTACACATTTCAATGTCCCCCCATTGAAATGGTTCTTTCGTGTCATTAATTAGACGTTGCCCGGCTGTAATACGTTTCCGTGTAATTCATGCATCCCGTAATCTTAAACAATAATAATTCAACTTGTTTTCATTTGCGGCACAAATGGACGCGTTGCAAAAGACGAATCAGACAGCGCGCAGAGAGCGCAGAAAACGTCAGGAATATGAAAGATTTGAAACGAAGGATTCTCCGCGATTGCCATTCAATCACGCGCGCACATTTCTGCGCGTGCTCCATTGGCGACTGCCAGCAATCCACTCACGTTTGGCTATATAATACAATCGTGAGCCGTAATTGTTTCTAAACACAGATTTCACTTCGGAGTCATAATGACCAGCGTTTATATAAAGGGACCGCGATGTCGGAAGATGAGCTTTGTATCCCAATATATCCCATTATCATAGCCGGATTAATATCCACGCTTAAAAGAATTGTTCTACTCGCACAGCGGCGTTGTGAAATCATCATTTATCAACTGATTTTGCTATTATTCCTCGCTATAATTGAGTGTTCTGTAATATACGTTGCGTTCCTTGTTCGCAAATTGCAACGATTCACATACGATTTCTCGACGTTTACTTTTGCAATGCTTTTTTACTCGCCATTTTTATAATTAATGACGCTTAGCATGACGTTAGGTAAAAACTGCGCCGTGAAATAGTGTACTGCTAATTTTATGACCAATAAATTAAAACGCTCAAATAACATAACAACCGGATTTTTGCGGTAATGTTCGAGCAAGTGGTGATTATTAAATGTTGATCAATTTAGGGTTATCCCCAAAAAGAGTTAAATTACAAGCAAATAATTTTTTATTAAATGTTTATTATCTTTTACATCGGTATTTTTATTGAAATGTGAGATTGTCAGATTTTAAGCGTTACACTCACAAAACTGACTTATTTAAGAGTAATAGAATGTTCTCATATTAAATAGGATTTCCATTCATTATATGGACAAAACGAAATTCTATTTATAATAAGAATAAATAATTCTTATAAAGCATATATTTATCTAAAGAATAATTCCATATATATTAAACGGATTTTTTTTTTTTGAAGAAAAGAATAAAAATAGTTTCAGTTCAAGAATATTCAACAGATGATACAAATTTAACCCAACAATTGCATGCAGTATATATAAATATGTACTTACCCACACTCCATATGAAAAAATGTATATTTTAAATTGTTCGAAGCACTAATTTAACTTGAAATTTGCACACACTTTACAATTAATTAAATAACACTGACTGAACGTAAAAAATTTAACACGCACTGAACACGGGCCGAAACACAACTGCGACAATGACAGCTGAACTAGACTTATATATTTACAAATAGACATTCTTATCATAAACAGAAATCTCATTAGTATTATCTGAGATAATATTTATCGTAAAATTAATTACCTTTTAATATAAACACTTAAATTTATTGTATACTAACTGAAAATTCTTTGTACAGTTTTCTTAAAGTAAGTATATTATTTTTCTGAGTGTACGATTTATTTAAGAAACTACATAATTATTTAATATTCACTTATTTATAAGATGACCAAGAAATTAATGTAAATTTTATTAAAATATTAATGAGACTATGTATCAGTACAGTTGTTAAACGTTAGTAACATCAAAAGAGCTTTTCAAGTTACTCACGAAATTAACTCGAATTGAACAAAAAGATTACGGTTCATCTTGACAAATTCCTATTGAATGAAATAAATTATAACTCCAAGCCTTTGAAAGGTTTATAATAGGACAAGCATTTGATGTAAATCGTGTGTAAATATTTTCGTAGAATTTGTTTATGAAGGCATATATTTGCATTAATTTGCTTTAACGATAAATCTGCTGCAACACGGTTTCATATAACCGCTTTTTCAGTTCAAATTCCCTTTAGTACATGCTGCCATGATTTGTGAAAATAAAATGACATTATAACTTATCGCAATGGAATCTTTCTTCGTAATAAAACTGAATTTGAATTATGTGCACGTTGATTTCACAACGTTTAATTCAATTAAAGTAAACTATTTCACACTGTTGTGAAAAATTTCACATGAATTTACGAAATTGTACAGGTTGCGTTATTTTTCTACAAAAACTTCCCGTTTAATTACAATTTTTAATTTCAATTATTATCATAACTTTTAAACGCTCAATTCATTCCTATTAAGCGACATTTGTAACACCAAATGCTCAATATCCGACAAGTGTATGTTAAAAATCCTTCCATGAACTCGTAATATTAAAATCGAGGAGAAGGGTAAAATTTCTTTCAAAAAATCACACAAAATTACCGTCGATTAAACAATTTAACCCTGCCCCATTATAAACAACGCAATAAAAGTAAAAAACGGAAATTAAAATATCCGTACATTTATAACCACGAATCAGTCCATTTTGAAGCGTGTAATTAATAATTTCATCGGACAAGTTACCGGCAGATTTCATCAATTACATTTCGGTCAATCAGTCTTTTGACGCGATCATTTTGTCTCGCGCGGTAAATTCGGCGCGTGGAATAATTACAGCGCCCGATCACGTCCGTGCCATACACGTGACGTAACGGCCAATATCTCTGACCGTGCGCGCGCGCGCACTGGCGCAAACTATCCGCATTACTAACAGCAAACGGCAATTTACGATTAGACCGCGAGCACAGTTTCCGAGCGACGCGCGCGGAATTTTACCTATGAACCGGTGTCACGATGCCAGATTATCATTCGCCTTTTTTATCATCGCTCGGGCCCGCAAAATTGTCTACGCTGTCCCGGCAATTTCGTCGGGGCTGAATAAATTGTTGCCGAGATAAATGGCAAAAATTTCCCACGTATCCAGTGATCCGGCAATGCAGACAATCGCGGCGATTGTTCGCACAATTAGAAGCCTGAAATCAGCCCGTGCCTCGTTTCGTACATTTCCTTCGAGTGAACTCGAATGCGCGTACGTGTCGTTGCATCCTGGATATTGCATCGCAACGGAGACTTTCACTGCGATGCATCCGCAAAACAGGATTGTAAATCGCACCGTAGCTATAACCTGCTGCGATGCGGAGACGCGTGATTGCTACTTTTAAATTACATACCTCGTCGCGACTTCTTTATTGGCGGTAGTTAACTCGGCTCAACATTCTATCAAGAAAAGTCACATAATCATGCAAAAAATGGCGCACTTTTGTGCGCCCGGCAATAACGAATTAGCGCATTAAAAATGACAGCCGCTTTTTGTTCGCCGACAAAATCAAGTGATCACGCCGTAACCCCCGCCCCTTCCTTCTCCCCTTTTATACCGGCACAATCGTGTCACACGGAACGTCGTGGCCGGTGACAAAAATTGAATTAGAAACCCGACCGAAGTGGCCTTTTTGTCCAAATCGACCATTACAATTCAAATAATGAATTCGCTTAGGATCGCTCGATTATTGCATTTGGAACGTTACGTGTCAATTGCAAGTATCGCGCATTTTTTGTTACATTAGCACTGATAAACTTTTATCGCCAATGTTGCGCCATATAATCCACTGTGGGCGTAATTCAATTAAGTGACGTAATTGAATTAGAATCTCCAACTTTTTGCTTGAATAGCACAAGAGAATTGAGTTGCAGTTGTCGTTCATTTCTCAGCGTTCGAGTGTTTTGCGTTCAAACTACCTTTGCCAGATTAAATAATCCTCGGAAATGTGGATAGTAACACTTTTATCCATCGTCGTGTCATTAGTGGGAATTTTTGTTTCGCGCGCAGATACCAACGTACCAACGCTTTGTTATATTTCATAGATAAGACAAACATAAAGATAGGGCCAATGCTTATAAATTCGAAGGTGTCATATAATGGTCACCGTTATCTTGTCTTTAATGTTTCGGGAATTTATTTTAATGATAAGAAGATTTATTGGCTTTGGCGGGATTAGTGGGAATAATTGAAGATTGGCGTGCGCAGCAAAGGAATGTTATTGCTGTCATAATTTTAGTTTACAATATTGTAATAACGAAAATGGCGGTTAAGAAAAATGGCGCCAGTTGCATTTAACAAGAATATTGGATAATGCTGCGGAGAAACAAGTCGTTTCAAATCTTGGATTGTAATTTGCTAGTATTTTACAATATGCGAAAGACGTGGCAGTCCATCAATTGCAATCAAGTGTGCATGAAATGGCCATTTGGTATGACAACGTACGTTTTGCGCGAATGGTGAGATTACATTTTACTGCGTGGCAATTTCGAGGCTAAGTTTATACTTGACGTGTTTCAGTTGATGAGGATGCACAAAAATGATTCGGATGAAGATGCGGGTGTTCCTTGGATCGTATTCTAAAATATGTTCGAACGTGTTGCGCGCCAAGTAATCGACTCTCGATCATTTTTAAGGCCCACGCACAAAACAGCAGACAGGAGAGGAGCAACAAAAAGTCAAACGGGAAACAAATTGAAAGTCATTGATACAACGTCAGAGACGAAGTGGCACGGCTGAAATGTTAACGTCGTATATCAAGATCATAATTTGAAAACACGAAACTTCCACCGAGAAAGTTATCGTTTATGATCGATAAATACTTAATGCCGATGCTTTTTCAGCAATAATTGTTGGTGCTTAAAAAGATGGCGCGTTGCATTATTTGGACGGCGAGAAACAAATGAATCTTACTACTGAAACTACTCATGATTTTATTCCACCGATTTTATCTTAATTGGCCATTAATACTTGATAAATCGCCACAATAACAACAATAATATTACTCTTTTTTTTTCTCACTTTTTTTGCAAATATCACACGCTAATTTATGCTGTTGTTTATTTTAACCAATACAAGCTATCCATCATGAGTTTTAATTCCGCTTAAAAGCAAAATTAATAATACAGAAAACGTGGGCCGCCAAGGTTTACGTGTCATGGCTGTGAATAAGCTGTAATAAAATAAATACGATACGATTCTATAAGTTTCTGATAAGCAGACAGCAGTTTTCATCGAACTCATATTCAAACAGCTCGTGATTTACTAACAATTTTATAGTGTTACAAATTATTTCGGAATCCTGTTAATTTCTTCATTTTACGAAACAGCATTCTTGGATTGAAAAAATGTTTAATTGCTCCTTTGATCAACATTTAAACACTCGAAACTATGTTATCGCGAGCGGTTTAAAGATTGGTGCAAATAACCGATTACAATATATTTTCTTTCCCACGCTCCCAAAACAATAACAACGATGTATTATTAGAAAATATAAAAGAAGTCAAAAAGCGAGTGCAATTTTTCTCCCAGTAATAAAATTGATATCGATTTTCTTCGTCGCACAAATTTCTTGCTTAAGAACAAGGCAATTTATAAAAATGGAAACATTGTTCGGTCGGTACACTTATGCTAATTTTATGGCATTTGTGCAATTTTTAACCGTGCGCATTTCACGCGTACTTTGCCCGAATTAGCATCTCGTTAGGGGCAACGGCACGCCAACACTTATCGTCGCCGAAACGTAATTATCAATTTAAATATTACTCACGGCGACTGATTTACGCGAACGAACTTTTCATCTTGTAATCAGGATGATAAATGGTTGCAACCGCGGAGCAATGGAATGCGGCCTGGCCGAAATTGACTGTAAAATAACGATCAATCCCGGAAAAATATAAGCGAAAAGAAAAAGCTGATAAGCAAATTGTGCGCAATAAGTGTTAACGCGGTTAAGCGTTAATGCGACGCGGTTATTATTACCCGGTGCGTTAATACCGCCGGATCTCCTCCCCGTCGACCTCGGAAGCGATTCCTCGGCTCGCGAAATTGATGAGGCTTACGCAAAATGAAATAGCGGACCCGCGCGGCCGCTCTTCCTATAATTATTTGCGCGGTGCATTAACGCCGGCCGATGTACGCGCCTCCATCTCCCTATCGTTTGCCTTTACGCGCGTTTCGCGTTTCCCAGAAAATGTACGTTTATTACTCGCCGTCCGCGTGAGAGCTTTCCAATGCGTTTCGGTGAAAACGCGGGATGTTAACAACTGCGCGCATTAGCCCGGTCGGGAAGAATGGCCGATCGAGCGCCGGCAAACAAATCAAAATACATTCATTGAACCCGGCGAACTATAGACATTTCGCAATGCCTCGCCAAGGAACGTGGGAATAAAAAAAAAACCCCCCATACGCGCAATATCTCTTCTTATATAAATCGAATTACTTGGTATAGGCGGCATAAATTTTTGAGGATAAACCATCGACTAAGGCCTCGAATAAATTATAATCGTGACAAATGCACGTGTTTTCCGCTTCTGCGAAAATGTTCCTGGCTCGCGATGAAATTGTCAATGGCGCACATTTCGCCACTGCTTGCGGCGTTGCGCATTGTCTTTTCGATTCAAAATCCGCGACTGTATCGGTTATTATTTATTGGCGGACGCGAGGGGAGGCTGCTAATTTAGTGCGTCGCGGTGCAAGCAGCTGCTTTATTGGCGCGTCAGTATCTCGCAAAGTCACCAGTGGAGGGGACTTTGGAGTTTATGCCCACGACGTCAGCGAGTTGGCGCGAGTGCGGGAAAGTGTTTTTAATAGAAAAAGAGAAAGGCGAGAAAAAGAAGAAGCGCGGCTTTACTTATTGGCACATGCACCACTGGTATCGCTAATGCATTCGCCTGCGCTCTTGTATTATACAATAGTGGGGATGCCTCGGTTAAACGCGTCGCGAGATAAGGCAAGCTCATAGATGGAAAGGAAGACGAGTGCCAGCCATTTATTTCCGCAATGTGCCCATGTGACATTATAACTCACGTTCGAACTTGCGTTCATGGAAAAACGATTGACATGGGAAACGATTGAGTTATTTTTCTAAAAAATGACTACAATAGTTCCCTTAATTAGGAATCTATTTCCATCAAATAGGTCTAGTTCTACCGAAAAGATTCCATTTGATTTTAATAGCAATTTGTTCAGTGATCCGGCGCGAATTAGTGTCGAATTAGTGGAGATGAAAAGTCTGATTAATTTTAATCAAGATAGATGGATCGAGTGGTTATAAGCTCAATGCTTCCAGATAAATTCAGCCATTGTTGAATACAAAAGTCCAACTATTTCTCGTTGTGTGACCATTATGAGATGATCAATTGCAATGTTGAAGAAAATATTTGGAGAGCGTTTGAACGGACAAGTTTGGAAAGTCGCCAACAATCGTGCAAATTAAAACTCGCCGATTAATCCGCGAGCATTTTTGAAACGGTAAACACAAACTCCTTTCAACGACCCAACCAAACTTGCTTAATATTCCCGACTTCCGCACTTCTAGCAGTTTCTAATGCCTTCGTCCAGCGATAAACATCGGATGCTATTTAGCTTGTCAAAGAGCCTACAATTTCGTTCTCCAATTTAGATTACCCAACGAGATATCAGGTCTTCTCTTTCGTTTTTTGTTTCCTTCTTCTACTTTATATATATACATATATATATATCAACTGTACCAGACACAGAGACTAACGTAATAATGTTACGTCAATAGTTCAGCCTCTTCTTCCTTTGCGCGATGACCTTCCAACGAGCACAATTCTATGCTGGTATCGGGCCGCAATGGAAAGACCATTGCACCGACTGCCGGGACTTAATTACCATTCCCTCTGCACTTATTATCCTTATCGAAATTACCCGTTATCGGCGAGAACGTCCCGATACCCCAGGCGAAAACCCTTTCGGTGTTGCGCTATCTAAACTGTCGGAGTTGGCGCTGGAGAGAAAAGTTTACTAGGTGCCCCGACCGGCACAACTCAATAGCACGCATTAGACGCCCTTATCGGCGCTGCTTTAGTCATTTTTAATGCATCCACACGCCGTTACGTCACCATGGCGATCGCCTTTTCGCAGAGCGTTGAGTAAATCGAACGCTGAAAAGACCGCAGTGAAAGACGTTCCGAACGTTTCGACTTTGGATTGGTTTGCATCATAAACATCGACTTTAGCTAGATTAAAATTCGGACCCTGCTAAGGCATGGGAAACGGAAAGTCCGGTAGGCATTCCGAGAAAAGGTATTCCATTCTAGGCCTTTGATGGGACCTCTCTGGGTTTACGGATATTGGATAACCCAATACTGGCCTAATTAATCTAATCCAGGTCCTAATTAGTTTAGTAATGCCTTGCCCAGCAATCCCCTATACTGGCCCAGGTGTACAATACACTGAGCTTTCATAGGTCCTTACTAATTGTACTTAGAAAATGCCAGTCTAGGGCCATTTTCAATTCTTAGTAGGAGAGTTGATATTGGGGTACCGTGCAATGCCAAACGACCGTGGTTATATTATAAAAAACGAGAAACGAGTGTCGCGGCGCGTCCTTTTTTGCGCGCCGACGCCTCGGACATCGGTGACATTTGCATTTTCAAGAGCTCGCCCGGCTATTACGTTGTCGTGGGGTTGTTTATGGGTTCGCCGGTTCAATCCTGGCGCGGAGACATGAAATGCAACTCGCAAAACGCGCCCCGCGACACAGAATATGGAGTACATCAATGCTTAATACGCATTGGAAAATGAGATGCGTTTGGAGAAACAAAACCAAAGACATCGGCTGTAAATCGGTCGACGCGTGAACAAGTGAAACACGAGCGGGCGAAGGGCCATTTTTTTAGGACATTGATGAAATTGTGTTACAATGCCGTGGCGTGTTGAATTATTCAGCAGGCTGTAAAATACCACTTTAACAACTTTTAAGTGAAGCGCACTTTTGTCGTGCTTTTCGGTATTGTTAGGCGTGCTTCAGTCTGTATTAGATTTGTAAATTTTATAGCGACAGTGGTACGCGATTACAAACGACAATTTAAACGTAACTCTAGGTGTTGTTGTTCGGGAAAAAATTAACCAAATATAAAATGCAAGAAGAAATTATTGATGTATCGGCGAAAGGAAACTTTACTATTTTTTTAATTATCTGCTTTAACTTATAAAATAAATGAAATGTTTCAGTTCTATCATTTGACTGCATGATATTCAGTAGTTGCAAATTAGAAAAAAGTTTGTTAACAAATTATGAGAAAAACTTGACTTGCGCAATAACGAGACTAATTCGCGTTCAGACTAACGCGAAATGGCACGCGAACGTTCCTAATGTTCTTTTCGCATTATACGGAAAGACAATTAAACTGCCGACTGTCGCGATGACAGAAAACTTAAGTTATAGAAGGTTACGATAATGTTGTAACGTATGCATGAAGAGTACACGCAGTTACGACAATAGTATGACGAAACTCCATAACATCGAATTATATTGTGACACACCCCATAAGATTGATTAATAACACCTACTAAAATTAACGTTAATTTACTTATTATTTTGGAATATGTCATAATATATCCCAATGTCATGGGGTTTCGTCACACCATAAGTAGGATGCCGCACAAACTGCCATATGACGAAAATGGTTTTCACCATTTTGTGGAATATATCAACAATGAAATCTTCGAAAGTTTCTGCGAGTTTCGCTGAATTTATAATTATAATTGTCAAATGTAATTTCCGCATAAAAATCGTTTAAAATACCGCGAAATCCTCTGACACGTAGATAGCGTTTTATAAAAACTTAGTGTTTATTGCCGTACAAAATCTCGGTGGATTCTACATTAACATTGTGAAATGTTAAAATTATGAGAAAAAGTAATGACGTCTCGCAAAGAAAGATTTAATCAGCCTTTATAGGCTTGAAAAGATATAATTGCGTAATGCTGTAGCTTTGTCAAAGTTCCAGCGTTTTTCTCATTCTCAAAGATTGATCAATTTGGGATTGGCTAATAATTTCGAAAAATAATAAATATCTAACATCCCATCGATGCCGCGATTCAGGAGTTCGATCTAACTGAAAAAAAATCGAAATCGCAATCGTCATATCTCGCATTAACTATAAAACATATTTACAGTATCATATTAAGAGGTGCGTCGACCAATTCGAATGCAACCGGACAAAAAAGGCAACGTGCTCTCAGGTCAAGTCGCGATCAAGATTCCTTTTAATTTTGATGAATGATCTCGCGTTGTCACTGATTTGTCCCACAATAAACGACCACCGCAAATCGCCCATCCATACGGGAACAAATCACAGATTCGTAAGCGTGGATAGTTGTATTTAAGATGCGGAGAATTCTCCGCTATAAATTAACCCTCGACCAATAAATAAATCTATTGCTGTTGAAATATTCATTGAACGAAAGAAAGTCTTGGAAAATTTCTCCGTGTTTGGAATTTCTGCGGTGCTTCGGTAACAGGAAATTCACATTTCAAAGAAAACGTCATTTATTACATAATTGTGTATTTATTCCAAAATTAAATTCATCTCTTTTGCTACCAATTTTGTTTTCGAAATTAGAATTAATGCATTAAAAAAATTTAATATATTATCAGAAATTGAAATTGAAATTGGATAATTAATCAAAATAGCAACGGACGGTAATTATAAAAATATGAACATTTGCAATATTTTCTGGTAGCAAATGCAATCCATGTCAATCCAGGAATAATTTTAAATTAAGAAAAATTTATTGTACATTTCAACAAATTTTATAACCAAGTCCAACATTAACTACTAAATGTATAATAAAAATCGTAATTTCTCCACTTTCGGAATTTCTTCGACGTTTCTATTGTGGGAAAATACATTTTAATTATAAATACTACTGACAATCGACGCTTCATTTAGGATAGGATACGTTTCGTGGCTTGAACTCTCTTGATGGTATCTTTCATTGTTTCCCCGCAAATTGCAAGTGATTCAAGACGTTATTTAATGATCATTCGCTAGGCTGCTGCTCTATATTCTCACATATCAGTTACGCCGTAGTGAAGTTTAGTCATTTAATGACATAAATTTGTATTGACATATCGTACATTTAACGATTTTAATGCCCATTATTAAATCTTGCATTTCAACCGAGTGCCGCGAATAAATTAGTTAAAATAAATCTAAAAATATCTTTTGATATCTATCCAATTTAGATCGGGGTAATCGATTGATCGAGCTATCGTTCAAAGCCATTCATGATAAAGTATTACATTCCTCATAAAGTTCTGTTTCTTTCAACATATTTTCGTTTATATACAAGTCACCATTGAGGTGACATTATTTTCAAACAACATTCGGTTTAAATAATTTCTTACGGCTTAATTATAACATCGTAAAATGTATTAGCGTTTACACAATAGCCACGCGAATCTGTAATTACAAACAGAACTAAATAATAAATTATTGACTTTTGCGATGGACGGGAAGTATGTGTTTGCCCATCGTACGTACGCGTTTGTGTTTTTATTCCGAGGAACATTTATTTCTAATGTTATCATTCATCATAATACTGATATTATCTATAAAAATAAAATAATAAAAATAATAAAATGGATAAAAATTGTAATAACATACATTAGAATCCGAGGAATATCTAAGCATGTTATATAATAAGACAAATCGCCACTTTTACTATACGGCAACGCATTACATGTGCAGACACTCGTACTTAATATTTATGCTCAAAGTACATCCTCAATGTTCCATAAACTGCGATAATAATTTTACGGAGAAAATCCTTTTGCAGGTAACAATCTTATGTTAATCCAAGCATTCTAAGCGTTCGATTGTTCAAATATTTTTCTCAGATTACACTTTTAGTTAAAATGTTTTATAACGTGGCATTTTGTATCATAATAAACCATCTTTAATTCTGCTATACTTTTAATATTGTATTGATATTTTCAGTATTATGTTATTACTAACAGCATTTCATTTGCATATAATTTACAAATAAAATATTTCTTTTTTTTCTACGTGAAAATTAAATTTGTCAAGAAATAACATATTTCATTGGAAGCATGGTTAACTAAATTTATAAAGTTCAATTGACGTAAAATATTATTTAATTGACGTACATTAGGTAATATAGAAATAATGCATCATTGAATTTATTGACAAATCACATTTTCTAAGATTTGTACGAGCACCTTTAATTAAAGTTGCGTCACGAATATCGCGGAATTGATTGTTCCCAAGATCACAAAGAAAAATAGTACGTGATAAATTACAACGTTTATCATGAAATGTTGTGATGCCAGGGGTGTAATTGGAATTAATGAAAACACTACGGGTGTTACATGAAAAACCAATCTACAATGACCGCGTAGAATCGCGGTAAAGCTTAAGTTCCTCGATGTAATAATCAATGTTTTCAGTTTCGTTGTTTGTTTCAGCACGTACTGTGTACTGGTATTCATACAATATCCATTTTTTTGACAAGACTGGAGATTTGTTCGCGAGATAGCACCTTGTGGTTGTTCTAAGTATTAAATTCTTTGGCTTCATTTTCCAGTTTAAGGTACAATGGATAATCGTGTAATTAAACATAATCGATGATATTTACATGACGTTTGAATTGTGAGATGCCGAGCCCAAATT
This sequence comes from Leptoteleia sp. ZL-2020, assembly GCA_022817305.1. Classification (NCBI taxonomy): domain Eukaryota; kingdom Metazoa; phylum Arthropoda; class Insecta; order Hymenoptera; family Scelionidae; genus Leptoteleia; species Leptoteleia sp. ZL-2020. The sequence goes on from JABFPN010001073.1 coordinate 29,912, forward strand.
TCTTATTACAAGCAATGAAATGATGTAAAAAGCGAGCGAAACTCTCACCACGCGCACTACATTCGATATACAGAAATAATTCCCGCATAACATGTGGAATGTAATGATAGTTTATTTAACCAGCTGTAAGTTACTTTGAATAAAAATTGTTTCCTTTTTCTAAGACTCTTCTATTCAACTGTAGCCATTGTAGTGTGGGGAAAAAAGATTATAACTGAATTGTGCTTTGTTGCTGTTATAAACTAACATGCGTGTATTGGAGTCGATCGCTTAACTTGAATGTGACTTCAAAAATTTTAACCGATATAAATATAATGCCGAAAAATGTTGTGTAATGATTTTTGGCATGACCCATTGAACGAATTCTTTATAAAAGGTATTGAAAATCATAAGGCCGTTGCACGATTTCGCTTGTTAACGTTGATGACTCGTGATCTTCTTCGGTCAAATTGTTTACTTGATTATTTAATGACAGGTAACGGGTTTTGGTAACTACTCATGGACTTTTAAACAGCATTGACATTTTCAACGTTGATTTGATTTCAAGATTTTCACTGGCCGATAAAAGGAACTGCGTTCGATTTTCTCACGAGTGATTTATTATATTTCGTATGCGTGTATGTTTTACGTATGCATAAAATATGGAGCTTCTATCATTTCTATAGATGATAAATTTTTAATGGAATATGTTACATAGCTCATAAATAATGAATGTTATTGAACTATTCATGAGTGTGTTTTAATAATGTCAAAAATATACTTATTTACTTCCGGAAAGGATTAAGCCGCTTCGTTTGATAAATCAGATTTATAAGAAATATTGTATATAAATCAAAAATAAATTAAGCTTCTTATCATCTGCATTAAGTTGAATTCTTTTTTCGCTGTATCCGTGATAAAATGAAAATTTTATTTCACATCTGTTATTTGTGCAAGAAAGTTGTAACAAGTGTAAATGTGCTATTCGGTAATAATAATAATAATAATAATTTCAGTCACTAAATTCAGGTCATTCTTCTCATAACCTGATTTGATTAAGGAAATTAGAAATCCACTTGATTTAATATCTAGATGATTGTCTAATTATTATAATCAAGTTTGCACAAGACGAAAGGATACTTTGAGAGTGCGAATAAACATAACTAATTGTAATTCGTTATTACTGAAAAACTTATAAATTTGGCATTGAATACAAAACACTTTTCACCATCACAATTGCTCAATGGGAGACAACGCATAGCATTGCGTCGATCGCGCCCAATAATATTCGGTACACGATTTCTACTTATATTTTGAGTATACCGTAGTGACGCAAGCACAAGGTGCTAAATACAGTTTCAACTGCACAGCGCATGCACGTCCTTTCAAAAGCGTTTTCTATTAGTTTTTTTAATTCGCGCCGTTTCATCGTGCGAGCGCGGCTGTTGTCGGGGAAAAAGTTATTCGGCATCCGACTATTAAAGGAAATAATAGCTAGCCAATAACTATCCATAGGTCATATATTATCTGAAAAAATGATCGGCTATGAATTTGTCGCTTATCCGAGAGTGAAGGCGCGCGCGTCCACGTTTGATGACTCAAAGCACGGCTTCGTCTTTCTCTCCGATGCTATCTTTATGCCACGGAGCGAACCAAACGGCTCTCGAATAATTCACGGTAATATCGCACATAATATGTTTATGCGGGTTTTTATGGCGCGTATTAAAAATGGAATACCGGCAAAAAAACGAGCAACGATGACAGCATTAAAACTCCCGATATTAGCTATGAAAAATTGTCAGAGGCTTTATTTAACTGGCGCGGTCATCCTGTGCGCTTCTTTATGCTTTCATTATGTTCCATAATTTTTTATTCGGCGGCAAATTTAATTGGTTTTTTCTTTGCTTCCTTTTTTGTTGTTATCCTTGTCTTTTGAAAAACAACGTAATTTGCGAATTAATGACAGTCCGCTGATTGATACGGCTTTTTAGGTGAAATATCTCACATTCAGAGATGTTGTATAAGTTATATCAATGACAAATTGGCGATAAATAATTTTGATTCTCTCGCCAATGTGTTTGAAATAGTGGAAAAAAAATTAATGCGTTTCACTATTAATGACGCTGTTAAGATAGCGTTTTTATTGTTCCAGAATACCGGGAGTTTTTATGAGGATGATTTGGGTTAGTCTGAATAGAGCAGAGCAATATGAGACGGCATTAAAGTGGTTTAACATTGCTAGCAAGTCACGTCTGATTTATTCTATGCCTTTATTTTTTTTATTATCACACATTTCTGTTAGTTATTTAAGCATGCTTTATAAGCGAAGGAAAGTTGTGCTGCAAAATAATACATTGAAAAAAATGTTTACTTAACTGTGCAATAATTCAAGATAACGTTGACGCTATATAAATATCTCGAAAAAAAAAAGACTTGATAATTTTAAGTAAGGAAAACCACCATTCTTTATTTGAATATCCCGAAAAGTACTGTAAGCAGCACTAAAATACTAAATGATATTAAAAAGTACAGCAATATTTAATGAAATTCTTCTAGATTTTAAACTATTAGATCGATAAAAAGTTGATTCATTACACAAATAATCAAAATAGCAGGAATTCATAATTATTTACGAAATATTATCTGCGCTCGCATTTCGTAGATTCATTAATTACTAATTCATTAAATACCAATTCTTTAATATACTTAGAAAATTGCTAATTATTGCAATAGTCATTCTAAAATGTCCATTTCACTATCTGAATGACTGGCAAGTGTACAATAACGAGTGTACAACTTCTAGCTGGTTACAATAAATCCCACCACAATCTCCTTTCCTGAGATACGAAATGAAGTATTTAAAACGCAATAATGGTTGAAAAATGTCGTCTTAACTAGCAATTATTAACACTATTTCCAACGCCTATCGTCGTCTAATTATGAACAGGTAACACATGAGGTTATAAAATAACGGCCGTTAAATAAAATAGTTATAACGCAAGTTACACTCGAATAAAGCGTATTTCGTCACGGAAAATCGCGTTGGGAAATTTCGTTACCCCCCTCGTTAACATTTTACGAGTCCGCTCACTCAGAAAAAGTGACATCCGCAAAATCAGACTGTTTGCAATCGGTTTTCTTTCGCGTGCCGCGAAAGAGAAATTTCATATGACGTCACATCCGCCGGAGACACGCCTCTACTTAGTTTGCAGTTATTTGCGTTGCTGGCGTTTGCGTTGCTGGCGTTCGATCTGGGAACAAATGTCGCGAACATCGCGCCAAAATGCTAGGAAATCAAATAGGGAAACTGCAGCAACGCTCCGCCAGTCTACCTTCCACCGGGATTACGCAAAGCTGACATTTGGCAGACGAGAGCCGTGCTATAATGTCAATCATTCCGACACTGTGCCGATCATATTTCGCAAACCGTCCAACGATTCACTCGTAAATTAATGATTTACTGTATATTCTATAAATGTTTAACGCAAAACGTTTATTTCACTTTTTTTTCATTTTCCACGTTCCTATTTTTTTGGAATGGATTTTTCCAACAGTAATCGACAGATGAAATATTAATAAATATTTGCACACGGAAAAAAAAGTTTCAAGAGCACACCTAAATGTTTATATGCACTATATAAACAGTATGGTAATATTCGGAACACCTAAATCAGTATAGATACCGCAACCAGACTCGTTTAATAGATTTCATTTG
>JABFPN010001074.1:0-33602 GCA_022817305.1 Leptoteleia sp. ZL-2020
AAAAAATATTACAAACACAAAAAGGAAGGCCTGAAGTTGTTTCAATTCATATAATAGGTTAGAGTGGTGGTAATGTCAGGAGTCTCATTTTCCTCTCCTACAGCCCCGAAAGTGTGACTCCTCACAGGTTTGACTGTACTTAGTCTTTCCATAAATTATTACAGTTACACCTACAGAGTACGTATAGGTTCAATACCCCAGAATTTATTGATAAATATACTATTTCATTTTTCTCAGTGTAGATATGGGATTAAAATTAATTAACGTTAATAAGATTATAAAGATCTTAATGATTTCAAATCTTAGGAAGATGCAGTAATATATTGAAGACATTATTATTTGGATATAAATATATTTGAAGTATGAACTTATAATTCAATTATTTGAATTAATATCACAGATTACTTGACAACATTTGTACATAGAGAGAAATTTACATTTGTTATTACCTTTTCTTATTAGTCAATAGAATTAGTAATGCAAAATTTTTACTAAAAATAATATGTACGTGTAATTCTTACTTATATATTGTTCGTTTAAAAAATTTTACTTTGTATTAAACATTATTATTTTCCATGCTAGATTATTCATGACATAAGTTGTCGAATGATAATTTTCGTCGTGGTTGATTTCTAAGTGGCCTTGGTACCAACCTAGTATAAATTCTCTTTTGATTGTTTTAATAGATTATGCTCTCTAATCTGAATGCAATTGCTTAGTTTATGACTTTACTTAAAACGGATAGTAAAATTTTCGAATGAAAAGTTATCATAATTACAGGGATAAGATGCAACGGTTCAAAGTATAATAATTAACCGTAACCTGTTGCTCTGGAAAAATTTGTTGTGTTGAAATCAACAATTTTTAAAGTGTATAAAACTGTCATTACATTCGCACTAAGTATTCTTATTTAATACTAATTTGTAGAACGTTGTAATAATTTATTAGAAAGTGACAATGTCGTTTAATTTATTGTATATCATATTATTTAAATTCATATTGGAATATAATTCTTATACTGGTGTGAATTTTGCTTTTATTTAGTATTAAATTTTATCTCCAATTTTAACAATATAGATATATAGCATGGTGACAGCGGTGTACTGGTGTTTTTCGCTTAACAAAGTTTATGGCTTCTTGCGATTGAAATTACATGTACCCGTCATTTGTGTTTCAATTTTTTTATATATATATATATAATAGTATTTGGATTAATAAAAGCTGCGACATGAAATTCTATTCGTCGCTGAAAAGAAAAAGGAATGAAATTATTCAAAATAATAATAATAAAAGTTTAACGATGCCAGTTTATCGGGAAATTAAAAAAAAAAAGAAAGTTCATCGAGACTTATCGAGTGTTATGAAATTTTATTGGCGCGAATATTAGATTGAAGTTTTCAGGTTGAATAAAATTAGTAACTTGTACGAGTACCTTAACTTTATTCATTTCGTTAATAAGTGAAGGGAGCAGTGCGAGGATATTTACGATAATGCGAAGGTAATTGGATGTGAAGTAAGGTGAGGTGTAATAGCTTTCTTAAAAACATTATTACAGTTGTCAATTTGAATCGCCATTTGCCATCAGTTTTATTGAACCGCGAAAGAATATTTCTAATTAATTAATGATTCTATTGGGGGATTACGGATCGTCTTTTGTCGGACAGCTGTCAAAAAGTGGGGGTGATCGCGCCGCGTTTGTTCATGAAAATCGGTTCCGATTGCTCTCGGGTTTTGCGTTTGAAGTAAATTTATTTAATGAGTTCGATGATTAATCGCGACAGATAAATTTCGTAACGTCAGCAATGTTGGTATTACGGAATCACTATTCTCTAACTTTATTATCGACTTATCGTGTGATAAGTTGCGTTAGGATGCAGCTTATCTACCATGATATCATTTTCAGTCGAATATATTCGCAATTATAATATCTGGATGAAATTCTCGACGTTTTCATATGATGCTCTAAATATCATGATGATAATTAAAAATGTTCGACTGCGGCATTCCATTTCGCATGTGATTTAAATTATTTGAAATATTTTTCTCTTTTAATATTAGCTTTTATGATCCATTTCACTTTAATTTTAGTACCTGGTAAAAAGATAGTTACCGGGAAGTGAACTAATTGAAAATTTTCTTATTCACTGAAGTTAAATGAGACGTGGTATCAAATTAATAAAATGTAATATTTGTGATAATTACGTTAGCTTTCTTCTGGTATCCGTATTATTCATTCTAATTACACATACATATTTGATATGTTTGATAATATTAAAAAATGAAGTAATATGGTAAAAAAGTAAAAATGTAATTATATCATACGATGTGAATTATTAGAATTACAATATCATGGTACCATGGTTAATGTCATGGTACCATCCCGGGGTTTAAGTCTTTAATAAGATTAAAATAAAAAATGTTTCCACGTTCCGCGTCAATAATGATTAGCTAATATACAATGACATACGATACGCCAGTCTTATGCAGTTAATCAGTGTAAGTTTCAAATACTCCCGAAGTTCATTTATAATTTTTGATCGATGAATAAGTGGAAAGTTTTCATTTAAAAGTTAAATGAAAAGTTAAAGTCTAAAATCCAACTGGGTTTAAAGTTTATAAACTTTCCCGTCGATGTAACTCCTTATTTCATTCTTCCGTCAGTTGCTGCCCAATTTTGATACTTCCTTATACGATTACGCTTTTCGTTTTTATTTCATTACTCTTCGCTTTTTCGCGAGTGCTTTGTGCGTGGGTCTGAGCCGATTTCGGTAACGGTTGCTTTTTATCGCATTAAAATGAAACGCAATATTACTTGTTACATTTCGTTTTCGTGGGTATTACGTTATGATAGGAAATCTTTTGAAGTCGTGCAACTAAAAGGATCCGCGGCTCGACAGCAGTACCGTTGCGCAACAAGTAGTAGTAAGACATGCTTAAACAAGCACATTGAGTGATGGATGGCATAAAGGGAGTAATGAGTTTCCGCTGGAATTACTTGTTGATCATGTTATTGCTGCCACTTATGTTATCCGCGGAATAGATAATTCTTCGACCCAGTTATCGCGATATTTGGTCCTGCATTAATCATTGTTCAACCATAATTCACAATATCCGTCGCAAGTAATTAAATGCTGGCAAAAAGTATATCATATTCTATTCCTGTAGCATATAAATAATGTTGCAACAATTATTCAAACAAATGTTTTAACATTCCATTACGAGGAATAGAATAGTCCATTAACCAAATCTCACTCGTCAGAATAATCATATTATAGGTCAGAATTTAAAAGATAAATAGCATTCATTGTCCTGTAATTATTACTTAATATTTCATTTAAAAACTTAATACTTTCTCATTCAATTTCGTGCACTGAAAAAAATTGCATTATAAATTGAAATGACAAAATCTTGTAAGTGTAAGTGGTTGTGCAAATTTGCACAAAGAAATGTAATTTAAAATTCATCTTCGGAATTAGTGAAATTATATTTGTTATTCGGGTGTGACGAAATTATTAAATAAACTGCTGTACATTTAATGGAGAACGAAGTCTGCTTATTTTTCAATCTTTCTTCATTCACCGAAACTATTGGTGTCTGAAAAGTACCTCTGAAAGAACAAACGTCAACCACATGCTCCTTTGCATTTCAAAGCGACTGTACTATCGTACATGCCTTGGGTTGCATTTAAAATGGCTGTTTACATAACGCTTCCATTATAGTCATATTATTTCAATAGCAAGGCAAGACGTAGCGGGATATTCGATGATATCTAATTTATTATTTGATTTGTTTAAATTAAATGCATACAAATTGCGCTGCTTTGCAGTGAATTACGACACTCTACAATTAAGTTAATAAAGTCCTTTGCCTCGTCAGTAAAATGCAAGCCACCTTGTTATCAGTGACTGAATCATAATGTGATGTTCTCGGGTACATTTTAGAATCTGTTATCGTATCGCGTACAAACATTATCCCATTTAAAGTTAACCTCGATGACATCGAGGTATCTTCGCGTCTTTGTCACTTCGTCTAATATTTGCATTATGCGCTCTTTCGTTGCATGAATACTTCTATTGTTAGTTTTATGGAATGTATTTCGTGGAGATTTCAGCGAGTAAAGGTATTTGCGATTTTGATAAACATGAAATAATTTTGTACTACAAGAACGAATCCAAGAACAAAATTATACCGACACCGTATGAAATTGTATTTGGTATTTGGCGCATCAAAACAAGAAATTGTGTTCAATGTAAAGTGGACAAAAATAGATTGTACAAGTATGCACAATAAAGTGTATGTTTTACACGGTATGTATTGCGAATAAAAGCAAGATTTACTCGGGCAAATAAATTAACATTATAAAAGCCTTTTAAATTTATTCTATGCGCAGAAATCTTTTAAATTTATTGTACGAGGTAGATATTTTTGTTAACAATAATATCTTTAAAATATTTTGCATTCAGAATGGTCGGGCGTTCATATGCTGAAATACTTTTATATATTTTATTTTATGCATATAAAGAGAGAGTCATAATAATTACATATCACATGTATCTCCATTTTAAGTGAGATAACTTTTAAGTAGTCTGTATTCAGAATAGTCAGACAATCGTGAATTGACAAACTTTTATATATTTTTTTTGAAGAAATTTATATATTTTTTTTTATATACTTGGAGAAATAATATTAACAATCGGATGAATATGTGGCAATAAGTGGGTTTTGGACAAAAATAATATAAAATAATACTTTTTTAATAAACATAAAAGAAAGGATTTCGTAAGGTGCATGAATTGTAAGTCGTAGATCGTTCGGATTCGATAGAATAGTCATTTATTTTCATCAAAAAATAATGTGGCACGTGTGTTGTTTTCGTCAAAAACCCACATATTGCCACAGATGGCTATCACAATGCAAGCTGCGACAACACGCGGTGAAGGCTGCAGCACAAGACTTTCTTAAGATAATATTTTGGATCATATATTAAGAAAGCATTACGTAAAATTATGAAAAAAAGTGGTCACATTTACATTCAAACCATAACAATTTAAGAAAGTAGTAATTTTAAATTATTAATATTATACAGACTCAATGTTAACCATAGAACCTCTATGTTGATTATGTTTTATGTTTTGCGTTGATGGTGAAGAGCTTTTTAAATAAATTTTTACTGCGCTGACATCTTATTGGGATATTATACTGAAAGCAACTAAATAATAATAAAAGTATATAGAATGTACTTTAAACAACGTACACTTTGAATTATGCACATATTCGTATACATATTCTTCACTGTGCAAATGCTAACTTGCATTATTTCCACGAAGAAGACAGCGGCATCTCTCATTTTCTCGTATCCGTTTTAAAAGGTAATATTCAAAGTAACATAATGACCTTTGTTTGGAATAATTTTCAAAATTTACTCGCCACAATTATTATTTTAATATTCAGGTCAGTTCGGGTAAATCAACCGTACGACCTAGTTTATTGCATTTTTAACTTTCGTTAATTAAATTCTTATAGATGAAATAACTCCACCTGAAATGGCTCGTGTAAATCAAATCAATCTGTTGAATATGCAATATAATGAAAGTTTAGGTGGAACTTTTATTAGATGAATTTATTTGTAAACATTACGCCGTGGAAAAAATTTAGATTAAAAATTATTATACTGTATGAAAAAGTGAGGACAGAGTTAATCTTCTCGTCATATTTAACATGCAGTTTAAAAGGGTTTATGAGGATTGTACAGGTTTTTATGGTCCAGTAAAATAAAAGTGATTGTCTTATAACTTCTTTTGGTATATATAATGCATGTGACATGGTAAACAACCGTTTTCCCTACTTTTTCATGCAGTATAACAATTTTGTACCCAATTTTTTCTCGATGCAATTATTTACAGTCTTCTGGAATAGCATCGAAAGCAAAAAATAATGTGGGAATTAAATCGTCGACGTTTGATTTATGGGTGTATGAGCTAAATTAAGAGTAGTTTTAACAAAGGAGGTAAAGTGTCATTTGAGTTGAGGTGACATTGGTCCATTTTCAAATACAATTCTCAGCATGCGTAACTGACGTACAAAACACGAGCACTCCTCTTTAAGTATTTTCCCCCAACTAGTAAAAGCGAAGCTTTCAAGACAAGAGGAAATTGGATGAAAAGCGTTGTCGTTTCGCGGAAGGCGGTAACATCGATCGTCATCTCGTTTCTTTAAATGAAATTTCGCATCTTGACGACTCACATTTAACATGGTCTTTTTTCTCAATAATCTGCGATTAATGTAACTCCATCGCACAATCTATATTCACTTTTAATGAGAATGTTGACAATTTTATTGCAATGTTATTTAAGGGCACGTTATTTTTTAATGTTTTTCAGTTCGGAAATTTATTTCAGTTGTCAAAAATTGAAATTAACCAAGTTGCAAAATGTATTATACGAGATGTATATTTTAAGACATTTTCATAATGTAAATTTGGTGACGCGTGTAAAGTTACATAGACGTACAGCTACTCAGAAATTTTCCTTTCTTGTCATTTCTGAAAAATGACTTTTTTACGTCACATATTCCACCAATGGAAAGCATACTTTTCACTTGTTAATATTATGGGGCTTCTATGTTGTATATGCGTGTTTGCACAGTTTCTGGAATATTTAAATATTTAACCTTTAAACGAAAAACGAGAGCATATACTAAATTTGTCGTGTGAATTTTACTTCGTGAGCAAACGTAATTTAAAAAAGTTTTAAAGATATTGGTGCAATCTTGATAAGTAATAATTATTGTGATTACAGCTTTATATAATTGTGCTTATAATTTCAGGAGAGAACTATATTAAAAGTTTTTATAGAATATAATTGTTATATTTGAATTTTTATTATGAAATTTTTTAGGACAATGTTAAATATAAAATATAACTCTTTCGTTGATGCGTTGAACTTTAATCTGTCTTTTAGATTTCAAAGATCTTGAAGCAAACTTTTTTCTAATATATCTATTTATGAATAGTAAAAAAAGCCTTTAAAAAATTGAAATAATAATATATTAACGAAAACTTTTTAATAAGTTTATACATTTTTTATGAGCACTTGACATTATTTTATTGCAAAGTTTTTGTCATCATATATTTTTAATTAAATTACGTCTTAATTTAAAGTTTGTGATCATTTTAAACTTTTATACTTTAAAATATGTTTATTTTACGGTTCAAAGGAAAGCACCAGTATTTACATCATAATACTGCGGACATCGATCAGAAGTTTTTAAATGTTTAGAATATTTATTCAGTGATTAATTTACTGTTTTCATTTTATTAACCTGCACAAATTTTCACTTGTATAAATTAACGCGGGGTATAAAAAAAAGAGCGGAAATGTTTATTTCAACGTTATTAATGAAAATAAACATTTTATTTAAAGTGAGATTTGAACATCCACATTGGTTTACTTTAATTCCATCAAGGCTTTTATCTTAATCCTCTAACACATTTGTTTACATTATTTTCGACACGATGATCGTTATTGCATTTTTAAAACATTAAGTTAATTCTAATAAAGACGCGTTAACCTTTAAACTTTTATTTTCATATTCCGTATCCGACCTCTGTATATTCCATTTTCCTCTTTTGCAGTTCGAAAGAAAAATATTTTTTTTGCCCAGGATTTAGTTTACACTATAAATTCACCAACGATTTTTACAGTCATTTAAATGTAGAAATATCCGGTTTTACAGTTTAACAAATAAGAAGTGAAACGAAATAAACAAACCAAATTGCCTCTCACTTGTTTTTGGAGCAGCGCATCACTTTGCCGTGTGTTCCAAAAAAAAAAGAAAAAAAAAGAAAAAAAAAGTTAAAAACACATAAGTAAGACAAACAAACGAAAAAAACTACAAATGTTCGCTATTCTCTTTAAAAATTCGACACGTCACCCGGTTTAAGCATTACCAAATGCACCGAGGATTCGCGCGCGCGAAACGAATACGTTCGATCTTTGCGGGCATGAATATTCCGGCCTTTCTATCGCGCGGTAATGACTGTATTCGTTGCAGATTGCAAATAATACGGGGACTAGTTTGGAGTCGGCGAGAAAAGTGATAAAGTCTCTCTTGAAATAAAATTACCCGGCCATTGGTGAAATCTGTTATCATTGCACGTGTGCCTTGACGCAGAAGTATAAATCTTCCTTAATCGAATGGATCCCGCGAAGAAAGGACATTTAAGATTCAGCTCGAAGGCGAGCGGGGGCTTTATGATGGAAATCGTTTGCGAGTATTGCCCGTTATATTGGGCGGCGGGACGTCGGGCGACGTAACCTGATTTTTGCGCGAGCCGATTTTCCGGGCGTCGCGATGATAAACGCGAGGCCCCGGTAACGAGGGCGTTCATTAATTCGCAATGCGGGGCATTTATTACAAGCCGCATGATTCCGGGGCCGGGGACGCCATCAAACCATCGCGATTATGTCGACACGTACGCTTGATAGCATTTTCCGTGTACCCATTGTGCGCTGCGGAGTTGTGCGAGGTCAACTTCCACTTTCGCAAAACGACCATTTCCGTATGTTCTTTTCAATTCTATGGAGTGATACGTGTTACGATATACTCTCGCAACGAGCTCGAGCTATTTTTCCAGCGCCATCCTTTAATCATCCGCGTTTCCCCGGAATTGCGTTTCTGGTAATAATAAACAGCTGGCGATAGCGTTAATAAAAATGTTTTTTTTTTTTTTTTTTTTTTGCACAAAAATAATCCGGATCGCGTAGGAGCAAATTTTTAATTGTTTAGAAATTTTCGTTTTCAGTCCTTTAAATTATTTTATGGTTAAAGGCAGCGGTAACGGCAATGTATTTGTTTAATAACTAGCAGCTTTTTTTCCTTTCTTTTGGTAAAATTGATTTTTTCTTTTAATTTTTTTTTAAAAGTTTGCGATATTTTTTAAATTTTTTAAATTGAAGTTAATAACGCAATTATTTTATGGAAGATAGGCAATTGGAATTTTTATTACGGTATAATGTACTTCTCATTAGAATGTAAGAGCTTCCTGCACATTAACAATTGTTGATTTTTATAACAGTGAAAGAGGAAGCGGTAATATTTTTCTGAATAATGCATTCTTTCAATCGCGGGCTTTAGTTACAGGCTTTTTTCGTTTTCACGTTGAATAATCGTTTTGACGCTCTGAAAACTCTTCTGTATTTGTTGTAATAGTACTTTATCAGAAAATACTAACTTACATTACGAAAAGGGTGGGAAATGGATTACAAAGATCAAATATAAAATGTTTCCTTTGGTTCGCGCGGTATGTTAATCAGTTATTTTCTTCGTACGATGAAATAACTTAAAACTTGTACACTTTTTATGGACGTTCTTGAAAAAATCATTATTCATTATATTCGTATTAGTTATGAAAATTCAAACGAATATACAGCTTAATTATATTGCGTATAAAGTATGCATAAAGAAATTAAAAAATTCCTGATCTAAAAATTGTTACACGTAGGTATTGAATTTCCTCGTATAATTAAAAGGTTTATTTGATTAACCTTTAATATTAGAGGGAATGCGCTATTTGATTTTTTTTAAATATACATCATTTCGAAGGCATTAGCATATGAAAATGTACTTTTAATGCACAGAATAATTTCGACATTCGGATAACTCAAGTTTCAAAGATTTTTTTATTAGTATTTAATTTGGACGATGTTGATTTCAGAAAGTTTTTCGTAATAATAATATAGGAAGAATTAATAATTAAACTCGTTTGTATTTTTGTGAATGATAATGATGAAAAAATATTTGAACGTGATTTCTTTACGGACAAATGCACGCCACGAGTGTATCCTTTTCAGAACAGAATGTAACCCTTTATATTATTCATTTGTATTGACCCGCTGCGAGTCAATATTATAACCTCCAGTCTATACGTCGTATTGACTCTAGTAATTGATCTTGAGATACAATCCGAAGAGTTTCACTTTTCAACTTCAATAACTCTGACCGCAACTAATTCCGCAGCACTAACTGAAACCGCAAATTCGACCGCATCTAATTCCGCAGCTCATTCCACAACCCAGTTAGAAAACTTCAACCACAATCCGTTCAGCAACCGACTGCCCAGTGTCGTCGATTTCGCCTTTGCAACTACAGCTTTAGATTCATATAATGCAGCAACCCATTCTGAAGATCCACTCGACAAAAAAGGCATTTCCTACCTCATACACTACGACTTATTTCCCAACTATTATCTTTATTTATTAACAATATAACCGAACCATTTGCGATAATATTTCCACAAAATGTGAAGCATAGAACAATGCAAACATATATATGTGCGTAGATCGCGCATTAAATTCATAATTTAATACATTCATGGCAAATAATTATGATAATAATTGCCGTAAATATTAAAGTTAAATTTCCAATTAATATTTTGCTCCGAACGTACGTAAATTAACTGCATATTTCCCCTACTTTTAATGCCACGATTAAATTGGAGCTCAAAATTAGCCGTATACTTTAAAGTTTTAATATTTTCATTTGGCGAAATGATCTGTGGCCAAATTTCCAGTGGCATCAGGAATTATGGAATGCGTTTTAGTCGAAGTTATAGTTCGGGTTTGGATAGAGGGAATGATTTGCAGTCTATATCGTGGTTGCAGAATTGGATGTAGTCAAAATTGTGATTGCGGAATGTATTAAGTTCTAAGTTGTGAACGTGTACTGGGTTCGGGAATAAAATACGATCGAAACTGTGGGAATTGTGATTAGATGGGGAAATAGCTTTTATCGTCTATTATATATAACGGCTTGTTTTACGATACATATTTTGACGTGGATTAATGAGTCAGTACGAATGGTCATTACCGCGGCCGAATAAAATCGCGACGAGCTCGTTAAAGGTACTAATCATTTTTAAAATATCACTCATTAATATTACCATCGCGTCATTAAGCAATTTCAAAATGTATACGGCGATAAATATTACACATTAAAGCATCCGGTGCGAGTTTCATAATCCGCTGTAAATCTCCATAACGGCTCGCTTCTACAACTATTAGGTCAAAGGGAAGGCGATTCTTACGAAACGTGAAATTATAATAGAATTTTGCTTGCATTAAGTAAGTGCCGGGTTTGTCCTGTGACGCACGGAACAGACTGCAATATTATTACATAAAAGCCATTTACATCGAAATGCTGAAGTTTCGCTGCATTAATATACGCGTGATCTGAGCTTTAGAACAAAACCTTCTTGAGGCTTAAGGCGAAAATAACTTTCATTATAACGATTTTTATTGATGAAAATATCCGATTATTCGAAAATCCCTCCCTCCCCCCCCCCCCCGTTTCTTCTGTTGCCATTGTATTTATTAAGCACAGCTGCATCAGTGCCGAGCTTACTTTTATTATATTGAATCATTGCAATAAAAAGCCGATTACTTGTTAACTTTCGATCTTCGCGTGGATCGTTTTAATTGAACGAACTATTGTTGCGAGCGAATGTTTTACTTTTCCATTAACAAGACAAGTTGAACTTATTAGAGCGCATTACGAACTGCAACGCACACAAATGTTACTTTAATATCCTGAAAATCAACGAAGATTTGACAAATGTAGAGTCACGGTTATATATATAGAGTGCGACTTATGATTTATTTATCAAAGTGTGCACACCGTACATGGAATATGTTACGATGATATCACACTGTCGTGCGGTTCGATGATGAATGAATTATAACTTCTGAACTAATTAGATTGCCACTTTCGTCAACTAATTACCTTGCCACTTACAAATTTGATAATAGTTTATTATTCCTCGTTCATTACGGTGTTAATGAACGTTAACAGATACTCGCACTCTAAAAAAGAAATAAAAAAAAAGAGATTGCAACATGTCGTTTTGAGTTGAAACAAGTAAGATGCAATTAACACAATTTCATGTTTATATTTAACAAAAAAAAAAGCTGCTCGTGCTTATAGAGAATTCCATAAAATTAATATTCCTTTTACTCTTGCACTCGAATCTAATTACGGGCAATAGCCAGACAACTTTAAATCATATTGTTTATTCATCCATATTTATAATAGGTTACATAATAACATAGCGACGTTTCGTCGGGAAAAATTTTCCTTTGTAAGAGTGCAAAGCTGACGGTTTTCCTTTGTGCGCGATTTGCGATGCAAATCGTACGGAATAAGGTGTTATAGTATTTTTAATATTTGCAGGATGAGGCGAAGCTAATATCGCGCGTGTTATCAAGTTTATATTTTTCGAGTAGCGCGCGGGTAATCAAAGTGGGATACATAATTGAAAAACCGTAGGAATAATGTTGGTGACGTGTAACGCAGGAAAATTGAAAATATAGGAGAGCTAGGTGGTGACAGAATATAGTGAACGATAGCCCTATAAACACGGAATTTATCGCTACGAATATTTCGCCTTTAAGTGTTTATGTTACATCGACGAGGAAGGACCCGATGAAATAGCGTCGCCAGCCCCCAATAAAACATTTCTGTATTTTACCAAATAAAGATAAAATGGCAAAAGAAAATTATATTACTCGTCAGGAGCTTAGATGTGACATCCCGAATGAGTACCTGTTTGTTATTAAAATGTGATTTCCGTGATTTATGAAATGATTATGCCGTTGTTGTTTCTCTGATTGTTATTGAAGGAAAAATTAATAGCATTTTCTTTTAGAGCTTATATTTTTTTTGTAACGTCATGTACATTTTATTATTTAACGAATAAGCTTGTAATATTTAGCACTGGATAATAAAAATTACGTTGCTTATAATTGAATTAATTATTGATTGTGACATAAAAAACTTTTCTGATAAATTATCAATCGACTTACCTGTATTTTACTGTATCAAAAAGTTGGCACAAAATCAATCATCTTGTCATATTTAATATATCGTTTAAAAGGAGCTATATATAGGATTGTATGATTCAGTGCAATAAAAATGATTGCGCATCTTATCTCTTTTATAATTTAGAATAAGTATTTGTAAACGAACAATATAATAATATTTACTTGTGTTATATAATTTTGAGATATTCAGATTACAAGCATATTCCTTCTGGTATCATGGAAATTAGATCGATCAATGTTTTAATTAAGAGTTTAGGGAAATTGTGCAAATATTTTCGCTTCTCTTTAACCGGGTCAATAGATACAATAATTAGATAATATCAGGGAAACTTGTTTGCGAATTACATTGTAATTTTAACTATAACATTCATTATTATAGCGGTATTATAGTATGGTGATAATTAAAGAACGATTATTTTCGTTTTTCATTTCATCAGATCATTTTTGGTCTAAAACAGTCTGTTAAAACAGCGGTGTGTCTCTTTTTGGGCATTGTGTCATAGTCATCTATGACTCATCTGGATATAGTCATCTAGAACTATAAACTATAGACACCTCGAGAGGTCCTATTCTTTCCTGTTGTCAATGAGGACAGGAGGAAACGGTAGAATATTCTTTTGATCAATTTTCCGCTTTGAATTTTTCATTCGTTCAGGTGAGTTATTGGCCAATTTATAGTCTTGTCGATATTTTGGAAAATCCGTTTTTGTACGTATTGCAAGTATTACATGCATAAAACGTTTTATAATGTTCTTTTACACTCTAAAATATCTTTTTGAGAAATTCAAATTTGTAAATGGCATTTGCGCATAAATATATTGAAATTTAGTGGCAAAGAATTATTTCATAAAATACGTTGGATTTGTAAATACCAAATACTCATACGTTCTATTAGATAGATTAATTCTGAGATTTTTCGTTATTAACTTTTAATGGACTTCAATTGATTACTAAATAAACTTGAAATTGCTATACGCGATTGGAAACAAAATACCACTTCCTTCTCGTGGGATTCATCGTGCTCCGTTGCGGTATCAGAAATTTCTATGGTAACTTAATGGATTCCTAATACATATTTGTTCGAAAGCCAAGTGATACGCTTAATGAAGCTACAAATGGTACCCACGAAAGCTTTTGATAGCCATATCGATAATTTTCTTAAATTTCTGAAACTATTCATTGCAACTGAACTCTGCATTGATGCACACTTACGTTGAATTTGATTCGATACATCATCAAACTGGTCCAGTCTTTATTACACCAATTTTTCATCCTACCAAATATTTGTCAAGCAGCTTTATCCGTGATTAGAAGTAAATTTTCGGACGATTCGTAATTACAGTTAAATTATCGCGATCATTAAATCATCCTGATTTATCCTGTTTACGATTCTTTCTTGAATTATGCATGAAAATACAATCGCTATTAATTAATAATTGACGGGTCGCGCGGAATGAATTTCTCGTCGTAATAGCTGCGAAAAGTTGTATAAATTTATGAGGTGGAAGATGAACCGCTACAGCATTTAGATCATAGATAGCATAAGTTAGTAACTCGCTGCCATAAATTCCTCAACAATCCGAATTTCCGATGTTCTAATTCAGAGCGTAAGTCCTAGTAACCGTATTGTAACTACAATGTGTACTGCTACAATGCGTCTAACTGACCATACAATTTTAATCATATTTACCTTGGACCTTAATCGAATGTCAACTATTATAATTTCAGTTGCGTGACTCAGTTATGACGCGACGTGTAAACAAATTAATATTATCATAACCGCGCAAAAAGGAATGTTTTCGAATGTGCCAGTGATTTTATTTGTTTCTGGGAAAGTTATTTGTTGGGAAGCTCAAAGACAGAATTGTGCGCTGCAACAGAACGTTAATTAAATTTCGACGCAATTATGTTTAAACTAACAATTGTGATTAACATAACAATGTAAATTATACGCGAACGATTATCCATTGCAATGTTTGCGTCAAAATATTTCTGAACAGCCGTAAGTATTGCGAACATCAAAGTGTCCGCAAAGAAAATTACAATTAACGCTAATTAATTTCCGCATCGCGCGCAAACTTCGCGGATTTTGTTCCGTTCCATTTTTCGGACTGGATATGACTACTTCAAAGTAGTATTTTAGCAACAACAATTCAACTTCTCCGCGCATACGTATAATACGCCGTTTATTATACTGTCCTCGAGATTCTTCGCCGCAATTAATCCCGGCCACTATTTCAAGTGAAATAATATGAATAAATCCCGTCGAACGATTCGCTCGAATCGCTGAAAATCCGAACGAATTTGCCGATCGATCGGATTAAATCAAACATTTCGCAGGGGGCAAAAAAAGGGGAAACAAATTAGAAAGAAATCCCGGTGCCGACTATTGGTTCCTGGTATTCGTTCTTCAAACATCAATTTTCGTTGAAAAACCGTGCCCCAGAAACGGGAGATAACACGATCAACTCCTTTTCACGTGCGAAACAATAGCTTCGCAACAATCCCGAATCGGATCGCGCGCGGAACAAGTTCTCATCAATCCGGTGCGTCAAAGCGCGAAACAGTTTGACACGCCACATCTGACTTTAATCTCGGCCCCGAACGGTTGAGTTTCGTTGCTCGGCTCATCAATCGCGCACCCATGCTCTTTTGTCTCCATAATGCTTTCTACTCCCGACAATTGCACACATTTTTGCGGATGAATCGCGCAGCTAGCCGAGCACGAAATAACGATGACACGCGCCCTCCGAGCTGCTCGCCTGTACGTGTTCCAAGTGATCCGCGGAAATGTGGGCCAAGGGGTGGGGGGGAAAGGGGAGCGGAGCGGGCCGGAGGGCGGAGGGGCAGGGAGGGAGGGGGCGAAGTGACACTCGGCGCGACAAGCCGAGGAAGGCGAGGAGCGCTCCTTTGGATCGGGTTTGAATTGCAAAGTGAATGAAAATCGAGCTTATGCATGTACACAATGTAGATGTACCGTCTGTGATTGGTGCAGCGGATTTGCGCCGCCTTTGAGACCCGAGTCCTGTTGTGATTTTCTTCGGCAATCGTTAATCGTCCGTGAGAGTGAGCTCCTGAATAACGTAATTGATCAGTGGATTCAATTTCCGCCGGATAATGAAATTCAAACGAGAAGTGGGACCGAGTGGATGGCAAATTGTTCGCCTACACTTAGCGCTTCTTTGGGGGCGGCGTCGCCTTGCTCCATTTCATGGCATCGCTCGAAATTCGTGTCGGCCTTGTACCGACCCCGCCAGTCCAATCTTCGCCCTCGGTCCGTCCCTCCTTATCGCTCTCAAAGCGTCGAGTTGGGTCCGCCGGAACGCGATTGTTTCGTGCGCCACTCTCAGCTCGTTCCGCACAATGCTTACTTGTCTAATTAAGTTCTTTTGTCCTGGGTGCGCGTCATAATTGAATGGCCGCGGTTATGTCGGGAATGCTTTTCGCGTGTTTGGGTTTTACGTTGTTTTGGACGCGACCGATCATCGATCCCCATTCCCCGCAGACATTCCTGCACTTTGTTGCGGGAGTGGATCAAATTTTGCTAATGTATGTGGAGTAAAGCTGATTTCAGTGGTGCATAGTGTGGCGTATTTGTGGCAGTTGGAAGACTGCCACGATTGAGCTACGTGTAACAATGTGGCAAAGACCGCGTCTATCGTATTTCATAAATTGTTGACACAATTACCACATGTGGCTCTCATTCAAATGTCACAATTATACCAAGTGTGGTTTACGTTGCGGTATTTACATTTTTCACTCTGAACGCGCGATTCTGAAGCGGACTGTGTGGATTTTATAGTTGGAATTAATAATATGGATTTGGTCTCCTTTTCATTTGATTGTATAGATTTGTATAAATTATTTTTATATACAAGTTTAAAGTGAGTTTAGGATGGTTATTGGGTCGAGGAAATGTAGAACTTATTGTAATAAATTAAGGGTGGCGAAGAAAAGATTACAACCTTAAAAAATGACTGGAAAAATCAGTTTAATTAATTAAAGGAACGGTGATTTAACTCGTGCAAAATATTTGCCGTAACTTTCCTTTTTATTTGACTTGTATTTTAAAATTAAATTTAGCTTGACTGAAAGCTAATAAAAGCTTGATTAAAAAAATTGAAATTCTTCGGCTCGCAATTATGACATTTAATTTTTTTTTTCTTTTATTTTTTAATGTTAACTAAAGCCACCGAGAATTATGATCGCGATAAAATAGTTTTTATGTATGTATAAGAAACTTTTGTGTATAACATTTTTAAGAATTTTATTTTCCATCTAATAAAAAACTTAATCTTTCATTTATTTAATAAAACATATCTAATCTGAGATTATGATCATAATTATTTCAGATTGACGGCAACGTAAAGCTGATTTGAAATTACTTAGTTTAAAGAAAAATTGTTTTTTCAAAACAGACATTACAACTGAAAATACGAGTATATTCTCATTAAGTCGAAATTGTAACTATTCAAAATGTTTCTCCCTCTGTAGACTTTTACTTGAATGAAATTAATAACAGGTATAATTTTCCAGGCATAATTTACAGACTTAGCACAGTGTACGTTAAATATGAAAAATTTCATTTATAATTTAATTATAGTAATAAATTTTTATTATCAACGTAACACTGTTTTGATTTAGTACTCTCTAATTTCGGTATAAATTATCTCATATAATGTAATATAATTTTCAATTGCAACATCATTCTTGATTATTTATGTAAATATAACATCGAGTTATGTTTAGCGGGGAACTTTAATTTCAGCACATTATGACGACGTTGGTGCTTTACCGAAAATAAATTCGTTAATATAACAAGCTGTGATTAATATCCATGAACTAATAGTGTACCTCCGTAATCTTGACATATTGTCAGGAGCTACGTAAAAGTATAAAAAAAGAGACACGAGAAATTGATATTAATGTACTTTTACATGAATAGTTCTTTTACACATAAAATATTTTTATGTCGAGTCTCTCAAAGAGTCATATGTTAATGAATAATTATCTCGCTTTTTTAAACTTTAGTAATGACGATTCTCACAAAAAATTTTAATTAAAACATTTTTATTTGCATATCATCTTTCTAATTTTACTTTGTCTGGATATTAAACCATGCACCTCAAAGGAGATATAATCTAACGACTTTCTCCACGTTTGATATAGTGTAAAAAATAAAATTCAACGGAGTCATGTGGAACTGATATTACTTACTACTCAGAGGGCCGAAGAAATTCGGTTCCTCGGCAAAATAAATTCAGAAGAACAAGGGGAAAATGTCAAGATTGAATAATAAAAATAATTAAGTTCAATAAAATTTGTTGTCCGATTTATGAAATTGAATATGGTTTTTAATCCAACAAAAAATGGTTTCACATACAGTTTCTTTTGTTTTCTTTTTTTTACCTTGCATGCTATAGAATATTATGTTTACGTAAAAATATATAAGAATAATAAAAATAATATATTGCCAATATACTAGACGAAAATAATTCAACCAAAAAATTTCAGCATGTGCATTCATACAATAATAAAAGTTGATGTAAATAAAAATAACAGAAAAAAATACTACATTTTATTAATATCTTTTATTACTTTTCCTATTTTTACGGCATTATTCTTATTTTTACGCGTACAATATTTTTGCAAAGAAAAATAAAAATGAATTGCATAGAATGTGTGTGTGTTTTTTTAAGTGTAACTTTAAGTTTTTCTTGCGAAATGCAAAAGCAAAGTAGATGTCCAAAATGGAAATTAAATACGAAAATTTGATTTTCACCGTGTTGGTTCTTGACCATGCGACAGAAATCAAAACGATTATGCGATTTACATCATCTTGGAATCCATGTTGAAAGCGTTGAACTGTTTTTAAATCAAACGTAAAAAAAAAGTGTTTAAAGTTTTGGCCATTAAAAGGTTAAAACTGACGAGTAACAGAGCGAAAATCTTTTTCGCGTCTTTTTTTTCCCCCCCTATTGAATAAAAGACCGACAAAAAGCTTTCTTTAAAAGATATTCAAGATGTGATATATTTCACAGATAAGTTGCGCGGTTCCCTTGAAATATTCCGTCTTTGGAGAAAGTAGTCCGTTCAACTTCATCATCTCGAATAATCTGATTTCAGCCGAAGTCTATTAATCAGAAATCGTATCGTGTACAAAATTCCAGTTTCGTAACGTTACGATCTACGATATTGTATCGTATAATGCAAGATTCTCGCATTTTCAATACTTTAAGAGGTAACAAAAGTCGCGTACCAAGTGAAAACGTAAAAAGTTACTGCAATTCAACCCAACGATGTCTTTTATAATCCGTAACAACATTCCTGTTAGACTCACTTCATTACTGCGGACACTTCTTTAGCGCAAAGGGGAAGAAATAATAAACTTTCGTTACAACTTATATAATACTTATTTCCATACGAAATTCATAATATCGCTTAGAAAATTGTCCAGTGCTCTAAAATAAATTAGCACGTCTCTAACAATTTTCGAAAAATAAATATTTATATACACGATAGCTCAGTAATAATTAATCTGAGAAGGAAAACCATTATTCGTTCACACGTGAAATTGTCTTCTTTCTCGATAATCTTTGAGTAGACAAACTTCTTATTATTATCAAGATAAAATTTTACTTTGCATTTGTCATTTGTTTTAGTTTATGGATTTACGTTTTATGTATTTACGAATATATAACAATTTTGCAAAGGAAAAAAAAATTTTGTTTTTTACATATAAAATATTCCTCGCTGTAAACGTTTATTTTTTCATAGGTACTATATTAAAATTTTATGGCTCGTAAAAAATAGACGTATGTATAAATCCTACAGTTTATTCCCGCGTGTTTGTTTCGGCAAAAATAATAATTTTGGCACTGTAATAAAATGCCATTAATGGTCGACAAAGAAAGTTGCAGCGCGTGTAATATCTTTTTTTTTTTTCGTCGAATTTGTCGAGAAACAAAAACGTAAATAGGGGACACACGGCACGGAAGCTCTGTTTGGTAAATGCGGTGTCCCGGCATTGGGAGAACTGGTGGGCAAATACTTACAATTCATATCCACGCGGACTGACGAGGACAGTGGCGCGGATCTATTGTTATTCGTTGCATTGCAGGTCAGCTCCGATTGCACGTCGGCTCGCACCAAATTTTTTATCTCGATAGTACTCCGTATCACTCCATCGCGCACCATCACGGTTTTGTCGGTGAAAAATTTGTTGTTATGGTACCAGGTTACCGTCGGCGATGGCTTACCTGTGAAAAACCGAACGATCAGTTTCATTCCGCCAAGTTCTTCGACACCTTTTCCTTATTTCCGCGGGTTTTATTTTGTTTCGCACGTCGGGAAGAATGAAAAATTTATTTCCACAAAACATAAATTTCTCGTAAAAATTTCAGTATGCAAAAAGCGTATACTGGGTAAAGGTTTTTTTTTTTTTTTATCATTCGTTCGGATTCGAATTATTACACAGTGAATTATTGCAATGGAATTGTTACCAAAGTAATAAGACCATTAATTGCAATCCTTTATTAATAGAAATTAAGAAGAGTACTTTAAACGATTTCGAGATTGCTGAGATTCATTATGAATAGACCGCAAGAAAAAAAATTTTTTTTTTGTTGCATTATCTAACAAGATTGGCTCAATTAAGTCTTGTCACGAAATCTAAACTGAATCGTTCTTTTCAGAGGAAGGTTTATACGCTCATAGTTTCCCTCATCGATTGGTTATTACTTTTTACAGTATATAACCAGCATTCTGCTCAATAGCAGCTTTATTCTCACATTTATTTAAAAATAATTGAACTTAATGACGCGTCGAAAGCAAATTTGTACTCGAAATGTTATACGTCATTCTTCTGTGTTTTTATTGCGAGGATTCAAATTTTCACAGTGGCCCTCTTTACGCGCGAAAATTGATAGTGCAAATATAGGCAATCATAGTTTGATTTATTATTCTATCAAACACTCATCACTCTTATCACATAAAATAACAACCCGTATACAGCGCGAATGCAATTTTTAGTATATATTTCTTTTTGCGCTCGCGACATTTATCGCATACGGTGAATAGAATAATATATTGTTGCGCGACGCGCGTGATTTCATGTTCAAATTAATCTTTGGATATGTACACCGAACGATCGTTATCCGCGATTTTTCAATTAAGTTATCAGCGGATTTAAATAGTTATTAACAAAAGTGACTTCCTCTCGCACCGATTCGATTATCATTTTTATGTTGGAAACTCTTTCTGGGTGTCTCAGAATTGAAGAAAAGCAAGAATTCTTTGATGGGTGAAAAAAATTTTTATAACTCCGTGGGTCGGTATTGAAATGGCGCAAAAACAATTTTCACAGCATAACATCAATAGTAAGAAACAATAAAAAAAGAAGAATAAAGTATTCCATGTATATTACTTAACGAAAAAAATAAATTGTTTCAAGTTGGTTGGCTCTTTAGCTCGGTTTACTAACTTACAAATATTCATCGTCGTCGAGTGGAGTACGATATTTTATTTATATTTTATGTTTGGGGCCAATAAAGTGGATTGATATTTATAATAAGTTGAAGATAGTTCTATTGATAAAGCAACAATACTTACCACCGTAAACGTCACAAAACAAACGTATCGTGTCGCCTTCCACGTAAGATCCGACTTTAGAACTTTGTACTTTGCCAGTCTCGTTCAGAATTAATATTTTTTTGGGCGGAACTGAAACATAAAAATTGAAGCGGGTATTAAGAATACCGTTATACTGCGATGGACCTGCACTGGATTATGATTTTATTTGATTATGGCACTGTGTGTGAGCGCGTACGTGTGTTATAGTTACCGATAACGTGAAATTGGTACTGAGAAGATCATGCTTTGGATAACGTAATGGCATTAAATTGAAATACGAAATCGATTTTAGACCAAGGTATAGCCGAGCGAGACTTTGCGAGGAAAAAAAACGCAAGTCCTTTTGACGAGGACTCGGGGAAAATTGAAAGATTACAGTTGCAAAACATCCAGGAAGATTCATCAGGCTGGTTTTCACCGGTAATCTAACAGACGGTATAGAGTTAATTTTACGTCAAACGATTCTTTCTTGCGTGAATCCATTATGAAAATTAAAAATGCATTTTAAATCCCGCGCATCCTGCTATTTATCGTAATTACCTTGGAAATTTCGTGACATTCAATTAATCAATTACACTGAGAAAAATATAACAGAAAAAATTACTGTTTTTAACTGTATTTCAGCCACATGTCCGTATTTTAATAAAAATTACTGTTCTTTAAAAGCAAATACACTAGTTTTAAATGTCATATTTATAGATAAAACCGAAATTTTTCCTGTTAAAAAACGGTAATTTTTATCAAAAGACGGACATGTGGCTCAAATACAGTTAAAAACAGTAATTTTTTCTGTTATATTTTTCTCAGTGTAAGAAACAACAAATACAGGAATATATGCTCGAATCAATACTGCTACACTGATTAATTTGACTAATATTATTTTGTTGATATTGATTTATATAAATCAATATATACATAAAATATACAACAACAAAAAGTACAATAAAATGTGCAATTAAATTTTCACGGAACGATACCTATATAACACACTGCGCAGAAAAAGCGTTACCTTAGCTTCGACGAAAAATTGTTGATTTTTATACGTAACATAACTTCGTAAAAATGTATATCGTAATGACTTAAATCTGTTTAACATTCATTGATTACATTCAACTTTATGACCCTTGGTATTAATTTACCATTTCCACTCATTTTTGTAGGTGGCTCCAATAAAACCAAAATTTCCTTTTTAAAAGAAAAATTCGCCAACTCGGCAAGCATTCAATTGTAAGGGAATTTTTCAACATTTCTGTGTACAGGGCTTTTTTTTAGGTGATCCATTCCCTTACAAAGTGAAAAAAAGAAATTCATTACCACATTTTTCCGTCGAAAAGGGGATTTTTATTTTACTGTGGCGTCACACACAAAGAATAGTGGAAATGAAAAATTAATACAAAGGTCCTGAAGTTGAATGTGTAACGTTGAAATGAGAAAAAAAGTGCGAGTCATTTTGTCGAAGTTACGATACTTTGAAAATCGACAATTTCTCATCAAAGTATAGGTGTTTTTTTTGTCTAGACAGTAGATATAAAGAATTCCGTTCAATAAATCAATTATTACTTTAAGTAGAAGCTTCTATTTGAATATTTTAATTTTATCAATAATCCAAAATCCGATTTGAACATGGCGACTCGCATTTTCGCGTAGAAGAGCAATCACAAGTACGGTGGGAGCATTCAACCAATATGTATAACACATTGACGGATCTTCGAAAATGCACGAAACATCAAACACGGAATATTGCTTTCACTTTATTTGGATTCGCGTCCGCGGCGCGTTAAATATGTTTGCCGAGCGTGTGTGCATAATAAAAAGTTAATAAATAAATAAACATGCGCTGGCGCGAGCGCATTATTTTTGCCAACGGCGAGGGCGCTTGAAAATTAATTCCCCACAACGTGTCCCCTCTTTGTCGCTGGTTAATAATTAAAGTCGGCGCGGATAAGACGCGGTTTGATTTATCGGCCGAGATGAACTTTGCGCCGCGGCCAATTTGTCTTTTTAATTTACAACATTTGAAGCGGAGTTGTAATCTGTAATGAACATTTTCCGCGAAAGAAAAGTATAGATCACGACTGGATATAGGCAAGATCTAGCGTAGACGGGTAATGGGCATATAATGGATATAAATGTTCCGTATGAGCTGGAACTTAACTTACATATGAACGCAGTTTCGACTCTCTTGCTCGTACCAGTTTCTTAATGAAACCGCCGTTTTCTCACTAAAGCCCCGGGTACTTTATCAACATTTACTTGGCCCGCGGAATCATCATTTTTATTCGAACAATGTACGCGTGTCCCGGGGGACATTGAAATTTACCTTAATACGTCCGCCTCTTTGCTATGCCGGCCTCGCAATTACACCATTTTTTACGCGGGCGAATTGATTTACGCGGCGGACGGCATATCATTATTTTTATCCCGCGCGATCGAACGTTGAGTAATTCGACTCGCGCACTTTTTAACGAGCCCGCAAGCGGAGAGCTGGCGACGCGCGCTTAAATCAATCCTAGTAGAAATTGTAATTGGATTGAACTGTGGCCCTCGTCTGGAATCCATGTTGCCATGCGGAATCCTAGGCGGGTGTAATGAGTGAATATTGTGTGCCAATGGATACGGCACAAAAATCTTAACTTCGAATAGTATAGCAGATTCGATCGGGCGTTCTCAATATTCACGTTTGGATCCAAACCGTGGTCCAATTAATAGTTCACGGAAAATTATTGAGAATTGTTACTTGTTTATAGTGGAACGTTCAATATTCAGATCATAATTTAGTTTTCGTGTTCCAAGCTTCAAGTCACCTAGTAGAAAATATTCTATAGACCCAGTGATATTACTAGAGTTACCAGTACTGGTAAATTTGTTTGCTAATATAGTGACAGAATCATGTCAGTAATGGAGTGATACTTGGACCAGTAAAGGTAGACCTCTACTGGTCTTATACTGATCCTAAACTACTACCTATACTGGTGTATACCAATAGGTAGTATACCCTATACCTATACCCTACCATTAATCATCTAACATTGGTCTTACATTGAACAATTTTTTTAAATCACCAGTACCGTATCAAGCCTGGATCAGCTATGGCGTTGATATTCTGCCTGGCATGTCTTACATCCGGTTGTGTTTAATTTTTGTTGACAACTTTGATGACCATATCTGTTTACCAGATTCTGGCTAATAGTACTGGCCCAGAATCGGGCCCGTAGATCGACTTAAGCTATTTTCCATAGGATAAATACTTAATAATAATTATCATATATTTTTTTGAAGTGGTTCTAACCAGCAAGCTCCATCCTCGGTATTACACAACCAATATACATCTCTGTCGGTATTAACGGGGACTCTGACATAGTTTTGGTTTGATTCCGGTTTGGCTTTGGTATGAGTCTGGTACGGCTCTAGTACGGCCCCGTCTTTCGATCGGTTTACCATTATTCACGGCTTTATTTCTGATTTGCCTTGGCGGATTTCATTTGCACCGTAGGAACCGGCGCATCTCCAATTCAGCGCAATAACAGAACGTACGCTTTGACAGCGTCATGATTCGGCATCGACGTTCTAATTCGAACGCCACGAGATTCATCGCGACGCGCCGCGTACAAAAAGCGCGCGTACGCCCGCTGTGACGGCGCGGCCCCGCGTTTACGAAGCTTCCGTCGGGCAAACAGGGGGAACACTTTATGAAATGTTATAAACCGCGCTGAAAATTGCACGCCAATCGGGATTTGCCGGCGCGCAAAATTGTCATGTAAAATTGAGTCGCGATGCGACGTAATCCCGCATCGAAAGCTTGTGTTTTAAAAGCGCTTTACGGTGGCACATCCTTGCGCTCGCGGGATTTATTTATTAATGCAAAGACGTGTAATCTTCTTGGGGAGTAACGCGATATTTGCGGGCGTTTCACGAGCCGATTGAACGGATTAATTCCGTCGATGGGAGTGCGAGAGGGAGAGAGAGAGAGAGAGAGAGAGAGCCCATTGCTCGCGGCAACTTGCACGAAAGTTGCTCTTTGTCTTGCTCGGCGGCGAAAAATGAACGAGTATGAAGTTACACGGCCGAGCGCCGCTAGTAAATCGATTTAAGCCCCCGCCGTGACAAAGTACTTCGTCGCTTCGCTTCGTTTGCCGCGGCGGCTGGATGCAAATTTGCCCCGCGACGGCTTCTTAGGCCTGAATTATTGATTATCCGTCTTCTTATTCTTGTTCCCACCGGCGAATTATTGTTCCCCGTCACGAATTGTGTATTATTGGAACCGATGATTAATAGGTCGCGGCGCGCTCAATAACCCTGCCTTCGACTTTGAATGATCCGGCGCTTTCCACGACGGAAGAGCACCGTCTACTTTTTGGGACACTCCTTTTCGTTCGCAACGCGTTTGTATAGGCATTGTTGACGTGTACGTTCGCTGCCGTCGTTGCGGACGGCGCAATCAAACTTTCATCGATTGCGTGGTGCAATCATTGATAATTTATGGGGACGCAAATGATGTGCGCCAAGCCGAGGTTTTCTGTTCAATTACATGTTCGTAGCTTGCGTTAAGTGCGCGGTACAATTTTAATTATTAAGTGTTCAATAAAAAAATGATGAATGAGGAGTTATTGATGTGAAGCGAGGCGAGAGAAATAAATGGCGTTTCATTCAGAATTCGCATTTTATTATTAATTACACTCTCCTGAGGGTTTATTAATTATTTTTAAAATGATTTAATTTTAATTCGAGTCTCTATCGTGTGCTCGATGATGTATTTTTGTAATTAAATGTGTATTTCAAATTGAAAACGCCAGCATTCACTTAAGTAAGTTTTTATTTTTTTTTTATGACGGTTCAATTAACAATTCGGGATTATAGATTGTTTATATATGAACGTGGGAACAAATATAATGTGGAGTGTAATTTGTTTTAAATGCGACAAGTAAAGTTTCATACAATTTCTTTTTTTTTTTTCTTGTTTTGTTCGCGAAATTCGTTCTTTATAATTGAAGTAATTTATTTTGTAATAAAATTTGCAGCCTTCATTATAGTTAATGTAAAAAAGATAATGATGAGTGATGTCGTTGAGTTTAATTTAATTTATTTCAAATTTCATTATGGTAGTTAATTACAAAGTGTATTGCTTTCAATGTGCACGCAATATTCGAACAATATTATAGTAATGTTGTCATTACATTTTTTTTAGTAAATATTTGAAGTAAGTCTTAAAAATAAATAACGTAGCATACAATAAAAAAAATAATAATGAAACGTAGAAATAAATAGAAGAAACGAATCAAATATTATAATATAATATTATTTGTTGAACAAATATTTTCATAATTGTAATAATATCGTAGTATTAAAAAGTTGTTCGTAATAAAAAATGTTGTAATACTGAATTAGTATAAAAATTAGCAGTGACATCGCCGGAATTAATATTTTATTTGTCTACGTAATGAGAAAGAGTAATTGCTTTTGTCTCACAAATTAAAGCCGATTTTGTGGGTTATTAAAAGTTAAGAATGAAAATTTAATGTTCGATGCTACAAATAGAGAATTGAATGAGCTCGTTCATTCATTTATTTATGAGGAGAATGAATTTTCCTGCAAGGTAGTATAATCGATACTCAAATACACATTTACTTTTCCCATCGTTATACCACGCGTGTTCATTTTACAAAAAATCTGCGGGCTTATTTATAATTTCTTAGAAAGTAGTGAAAAGTCTTAATCTTTCAACATTATTTATCACCTTCTATCTATACATTTTCGCAAGTAAAATAGAAAGAAAAAAATTTATTTTAATTGAAAAAGTGCAGTTCATTGTTGCTCAGTAATAGTAAATCAATTAATTTAAAATTGTAATGCAATTTCATTTTTAACGCGCAACTTTTATTATATGAAAATGAATTTATAATTAATGCCACAATTAGAATTCATTATTTGTTTGTTGAGCAAAACTGTAGTTTTTTTAAACAATTTTTTGTCTGCAATAAGTATCGTGTATTTCACTTTTTTCGAGTTTAATGGTACAGTTGGGAGAATTATATTACATTTGAAGTTACTGAGTCCGTGTAAACTAAACAACATACTAGACTTTAGACGATGAAACAGCGGCAGCCAATTTTAACAATTAGGATACCCACCGACAACTAGTGTTCAATTTTCATTTCAGTTGGATTGTTTTAACAGATGGTTGATTTGTGTAATGAGAGTGCACTCACAAACTCTCCGCTCAAGTATAATAGAATATTCTTACACCAAGTAGGATTTTTATTTATTATACATTGGATCGATTAATTTAAGTAAATAAAGCTATATTTAAATAAATAAATGAACATAGGAAATAGGGCATGAATTAATTGGGATTATTGATATAATAAGGTTTATTTACTTTATATTACTAATATATTTGCCATTTATGTATAACATTATTCAGTTATATCTGCTGGAATATGATTTCAGTCTGCATTGTTGAATACTATGGAAAAATATTCGCATAAACACTTATACCGCAAAAATTATCATCGCAAGGATTGTTCAAACACACTAAAATTATGATTTCAGAACCATCACAGGATTACGAGTCACAAAATCTGGGGTATGCTTTTCAGAGGAGGCGAGTGCTTGCGTGTGAATGAAGATCATAAAATCGGAGGATTGCAAATTAAACCCTAAGGTAACAAATTTAATAATTCTAGCATTAAAAAAAGTAAACGAATTTTATTACGTATACAGTAAGTTAACGTTATTTAATATAAAAAAAAGGTAAAGCTCTAATTATATCATAGTGGAGTTAATAATTCAACTTTAAATACATGGCAAATCCGAAACTGTCGTAACTTTTCTGCGTTCAGTTTTTCGATTTAAAAATTTTATTTAAAGAGTAGAACAATCGATAGGAGAAATTTTTACAATTCAATTTGTGCGGGAAAATACGGGAATGTGTTTGAGAAAGCCGAAGATTCAAATTTACTGAGCAGTTGAAAAAATGACGACTTAAGAAAAGCGTTCATAGCCTCGCCTCATTTCTACAGCTGTGAAAAGCAAGTGGAGAGTAGGTGGCTGCTAAAAGGTTACGGGTATTCGAGGTGGTTATCGACGCGATTCGCAATCGGAAGGGGAATTCGAACACTCGAGGGAGGTTGTGCTCGAAGCGTGCTCCCCGTGGATTGAGCGTATAGAAATTCCGAACTGCCTGCAGGCTCCACATTTTGACCGCCGCCTCAATGCTCGATAGACATGAATTAGTCGTAACTTAAAGGATAATCTGTGAGTCTCATGGCGAAGGTCGAGAACTTTGCTACTTTGGAACTGGATTTACATTGCGATTGGATTATTTGTTGATCGTTGAAAGAGCTATTGCCACAAGTGCGAGAATTTACGTTATGACCGCAAGGCCGTCAATTATATTACCAAACAAAAGGTCATTTATTTCATAAATACAATTGTACACTCAGAAAAAAATATACTTACTTTAAGAAAACTGTACAAAGAAAATTGTCCTAGTAAAACTGTCCTAGTAAAATTAATTAAAAATAAGATTATTCAGTTAGTATACAATAAATTTAAGTTTTTATATTAAAAGGAATATTTATATATACTGCATGCAATTGTTAGGTTAAATTTGTATCATCTGTTGAATATTCTTAAACTGAAACTATTTTTATTCTTTTCTTGAAAAATCCTTTTAATATAAATGGAATTATTCTTATATTTGCTTTATAAGAATTATTTATTCTTATTATAAATAGAATTTCGTTTTGTCCATATAATGAATGGAAATCCTATTTAATATAAGAATATTCTATTACTCTTAAATAGGCAGTTTTGTGAGTGTAATAAATATAAATATAGTATGGAACTTTTATTATAATAATTTAAAATAATTTAGTGTGACTAAATATTTCTCTATTATCATTATTAATTTGTTTTACCTTGAAATTTGATTTTAAAAAATTGAAATAATTTCGTGTATTTTAAGGTAATTTAATATTGTAATAATTTAAATTGCAAGTAGTATTGCAGTTAATTATTTCCACAAGCTTTTGTATTAACAACAGATATGCATAGGCCAATCATTGCAATGTAAATTCGTTGACCACAAACCCTGAATTAGCTAACCTCAATGTGATTTTCTTCTTTAATGGATCGATCGAACGCATTATGCGTTGACAAAACGTATCGAACGAATTAATTCGTTTATATATTTTTGTTTTGTTTCGTTCAGGTTTTTACGATTGACTCGACTCTTTCGCTCTTGACAATTCAATCAATTTAAATAATCTGTCGCTATAAAATAGTTTACAACATAAACATCGACCCCCAATAAACAAAGATTTATGTTTTTGTTATACAAACTCATGTATACCGAGAACGTCAAACTCTGAACTAAAAATTGCGAATATATATATAGATGTATATAAACACATCAAAATATCACATACAACTGTTTACCTTGTTTCGAATGATAAATTGAACGAATTCAAACAATTCATTCATTAAAGCCATACATCGTTCAACTGGTGCAATGATTTTTCTAAAAATAATCGTAACCATTTACAGCAAAGAAGAAGTAGCAACAAGCAAAATTTTTCATTTTTAATAATACCTTTAATTCCGCACAAAACTTGACATTGAATGAGCGTTTACTTTTTTTCTTTTTTACTTTAATACAGAAATATACTTGAACTTTAATTTGGATTTGAAAGTAAATCTCCCTCAGATGTTCATGCAATATTACAACTGTCTTTGGTGCTTACATTTTTTTCATTTTTTTCATTCAAAGTTCCACGAGTATTTTATGCAAAAATTCACGTCGGAAATAGTTTCCGAGTCGAGAATAAGACTTCAAAGTGATAAAGATCTGTGTCGCGAGGAGTAGAAAAAAATTTCTGATACTAGTGTCGGGCTGCAATTGATGTAACTTTATAATACCACCAGACAATGATTGCTCCGAAGATCAGGCTCATTTTTATCCGCGTTATATAGCTTATTGGTTGGATTACGGCGCTCGTCGCGAGCTTTGGGAACAGGATGCCGACGAAATAGAATGTCCGATCGATTTACACCTTCGTTATGATCCGATAACGAGCGACGTACACGTCACGGGCGTTTCGGTATTAGTAAGGAGATATCACCTTCCGAGCGTAGCTGACGTTGCTTCTATCTTCGATGGCTCATTCGTCGACCTTCCAGCGGTAATTGCCGGATCGTCAAATGTTGCGAAAACCACGAGCCAACGTGCCTCTCGAGTCTCTCGGCCTGCGCTTTGTCCCGCAAGAGCACGTACTCAAAAATATTTCTTGATTCGCGGAAAAATTGCGCCGCCGCCAGATTCGTCTTACGTGCATGACCTATGGTTATGGTACCGAGATGTCGTGTTATAAAGAATGACCGTGGAAGAGCGTTTCAGGCGTCAACAGACAAGGGGGACTGAATTGCGAAATTTGCGAGGGTCTGCCTTGCTTTGAGATGCTGCTTTATTTTGCTTGATTTATCTTAGGGGCGGATGGCTCTTTTTATATATTGTTTTTTGTTTCAACTGCTCGTTTCTTAAAATAATGGAAAAGAAATTTTTCTCTTTGAAGTATTGCGTACGCCTGTGGTGTGGGTAATTACTCGTTGTAAAAATGATTTGCGATGTAAAGTATGGAGCTTTTGTATCGTTCTTTTTAAGTAAGTATAATGCTACGATGGAGTATAAAAATGTCAAATATGAATATAAAAATGTAAATTTTTTTTTTATATTACACTGAGAGAAATAAGACGTAAAAATTTACTCTTTAAAAGCAACAATTTACTGTGTTTAAACGTAATAGGGGTATATATATATATGTGTATATAAAACTAGAATAAAATAATAATTAAATTTATAATACTTATGTATAGACAATTAAATGTCTTCGCTTTCGCGTGACATATTTTTCCAAATAATACAAAATTTTACTCTTTATTAAAAGTAACTCGTAAATGTTACGTGCCTATATTACATACAGGGATATTGATTTATGCTTTAATTTTATTAATTAAATAAATTTTCATATATTATTGTTATTACTTTAATTTGTTAACATGATATTATATTCAATATTAAATATTAATACAAAAGTATCTTTTAATTTAATTATTCATTTATATATGACATAAAAGAAATTGGTAATTAATACTGGATTATATCCTTCGAGTAATAATTAATCGTTGGTACGTAGCGCGGTGGTTATTTTCTAATTAAATGTTTGCTCTATAATTAAAAATAGAAAGTTAAAGCACAACCGAATGATATCCGTTTACTTTTAATCAAATCAAGTAACTTCGCTCGATCATTTCGCGGCGGATTGTTTAACTGTTTGTCTGCTACTGACAGTGGCTTGAATTATGTTACTCGTATACTGTAGTTGAACAGTGTGCGTTACAAATTTAATATCATTTTCCCGAGTGTTGGGTGGTCCATACTTCACTACTACCCCATTCTTCCCCACTCTTTTACATGTTTTCCTACACAACTATAACTCATTTTCCGCCTCATTTCTACCTAACAGTTACTCATTCTTCTTCCTTTCTTCGCTAACCCGTCCCTTTTTCATTTTCCGTTCCACATTTCCTACTTCATTCGGTTTTTTTTGCACGCCCTGTTATTCCTTTTTTTCATTAGAGCAATATTTGAAAAAAACAAAGTAGGACAGCATTTATTTCCCTACTTCATTTACCATTCATTTCCCGCGCAACTTTTTCTTTATCTTCATCTTCGTCATGATTTTCATCCACCCTTCACCCCGAGCGCCCGGGCTTATAAATTCATTGATCTAATTCCCTCTCCCTGTCTAGCTTTTTCTATTAACGCTACAATTTTCCCGCTGTCCTTTCTCCTTACATTTCCTCAATCCGCCTCTCCTTTGTCCCCTGACATTTGTACACAACCACTCTTGCCGCGGACGAAAAAAAAAGAAAAAAAAAAAAAAGAAAAATGAATAAAACTTCGTGTTCCGGCAATAGCTTCGGGACTTGGAATAATTCTCACTTTGTAGTCGGGGAATTAAAATCTCCTGGGTTAAAGCCTGCGCGCCGCCGCCGCGGCACAAACGGGACATGTGTCCCGCGCCACGACATCGATTCTCAATTATCGACGATCATCCAATAGTAATGTAATTTTTGCACTTTATACACCGTCACGTTTCCAATGTCCTGTTCACACTTCGGATTCCTTTTCATTACGCTTGATATCTCCTTTAACGGCCGAACATTTCAGGAAAATCAAAAAAAGAATTATTTCCCTCAATCGAGGAATTTTAATATAATTATTTTTAAAAAAAAAACATTTGCAATATTTAATAAATTAATAATCCATTAAAAACTTAGTAAAAATGATTCATATATGGTCCATATATGTTTTAACAATTTCATATAAGATATAAAAACGTCATACATGTTTTTTCTTAATCCATATATGGTCATATATGGTCCATATATGGCAACAATTGATTAATATTCTAGCCATATATGCATTTAATAATTTTCTTATATGGAAATCAATTATTGCTACATATCGACCTATATATGGCCATATATGAATTGTTTATTTCCTTATATGAAATTGTTAAAACATATATGGACCATATATGTTTCATCTTTACTAGGGTATATGAGGAATATATGATTTGCTCTGCATAAATATCTCATATATTTGACATATATGTTATAACATGTAAAAATCAACATATATGCAGTATATATGTTTTTTCTCAATCTCAAAAAATATGGATATACATGGTCAATATATGGCAATAACTGTTATAATATTCTAGCCATATATACTTTAAATAATTTCCTGATATTGAAACCAATTATTATGTCATATGTCAACCATATATGGTCATATATGGATTAAGAAAACACATGTATGTTTCATTTTTCCTAGGGGCATCCCTAGTAAAAATCAAACATATATGGTCCATATATGGATTAAGAAAAAACATATATGATCATATATGGACATATATGGTCATATATGGTCATATATGGTCATATATGGTCCATATATGGATTACGAAAAAAACATATGTTCATATATGGATTAAGAAAAAACATATGTTCATATATGGATTACGAAAAAAA